>JAGJRP010000228.1:0-63874 GCA_022832235.1 Lepidurus couesii | reverse complement strand
CGCAACCGCTCCATCTAAGCATCAGTTCATCATAGTGCTTATCGACTACTTCTCTGGATTTCCCGAAATCATGTGTGCCGCTAACCACAACGCAACGACAGTAATTAACTTTCTTGACGATGCGTTCGCACGTTACGGCAACCCCAGCATTTTGGTCAGCGATAACGGTCCCGATTTCATCAGCTCTGCCTTCGCCGACTTCCTCAGCAGCAGAGACATCAAGCATCATCGGACGCCAGTCTATCATCCTCAAGCAAATGGGAAAGTTGAAGTGTTCAACCGAACAATCAAATTTCATGCCCAGGCGCTTTCCAGTGGCCTTTTCGATTTTAAAAAAGGGATGACCGAAATGCTAGCCCGCTTTCGCGCCGAACGCCCAGATCCAGACGTGAAATCACCAGCCGAGTTTATGTTTAACCGCCGTCCACGCCTGGCGTTCGAGCCCCGCAAAGAAGCCGAAGTAAGCCAACCGTCAGAGCCTGTCATTCCCATCAGAGCTCCGTTTCGTGTTACTTTCGACGCACAAGTCATACGACAGAAATCATCACCCCTATTCAAAGTCGGAGAGCAGGTCCGAGTCCGTCGACCATCATCCATGGTCCGCAAGGGGCAATCTCCTTACAGCGACATCCTTACAGTGACCAAGGTCCTGGGGAATTATGTATTCGAGCTTTCAGACGGTCAAACCTGGAACGCCCGACGGATTCGCCGTTACTATCCGCCAGAGGTAATCAAAATCCCGTTAGACCTTGAAATGGATCCTCAACCACGTCGCTCCCGCCGAACAAACTTGGATCGCCCTCCACGTCGCTACCCTGAGTGTTAATTTTAAGTAAGGGATAATGATGTGATGTTGTAGGTACACAAAACCCCCCTTCCCCCCATGTGTCCCGGGTATAAAAAGGACCCACATCTCTCAGATTGGGTCAGTCAAGCGAGTTCTCTCAAACATTCAATACATTGGTTTCCTCCGTAAGTTCGAACCTCCACGTGTGTTGTGTTCAGTTCATAACATGAACTTTGTGAACTTCGTCAGGTTAGCTATAATGGATGTACTACTAAGTTGACTTATACCTAGGCTAGACGGGACGCTAATTATCATTAACTTTTAATGTTGCTCAAGTCGTCCCAGAACGGGAATAGTTGATGAGTGTCCAGACGACAAACTGAAAATTCACTTTCATTAAGCTTAAGCCTTGCTTAAGGCTACACCTTCACATATTTAAACACTTTTCTGTCAAAAAGTAGTTTTTCTGTCGCTTTCTTATCAGAAAGTATTTTGAACCGCAAACGATGGACGTGTTTCCGCTTACACCTTTGACAAGTGAAGTTGTTTTTCCAAAGTTTTCTTGGATAAACTTTAATTCTCGTCCAGCTGCTCATCTTGCGCAAAAGATAAGCGAGAAGTAGGAGAAACAATCAATTAAAAAGCTATACTTTCATTAATAAGCAGTCTCATGATTTGTAAAGGTATAGAGATAAGTAGTACATTCAGAAAAACAGTTTGTTAACTCTCTTGCAAAATGTTTAACAAAGCTGACAACTCAGAATCAACCCAATTTGATGAGCGTTTTCTTACTTTTAAAGAATCTTGAGAAGCCATGGTGCTCTACTACTGTGAGACATAGGCTAAACACCATGCTATATGTAGTCTAGTAGGCTACTTTTTACGCTTTCATATGCAGGCAAAAAGTGTCGAGAGGATCCCTTATATCCGAGTAGCACTTCTGCTATATTTTAAGGAGAAAAAATTATGGAAGTGAAAGGGGATCCTTTCTTTCAGATCCGTGTTGTTCGTTGTCGGAAAGTAGACTTTTTCCGAAGCGAAGAAATGTGCTTTACCAAGCTTAAACCTTTCCAATGCTTTATTGGTGTTAACCTTCACATAATTAAACACATTCTCGACATAAAGTCCATTCGTACGACAAAAAATGACGTTTTCACGTATGCCCGATGATTTTTTTTCACAACATTATTTGCGTGCATTTGCGATCAGTTAAGGCCTACACTAGAAAAGAGACTGATTCTGGTTTTTATTCGTATTGATTATTTTTTATATTTATATGAGAAAAACGTTTTATGAAGCGACGAAATGCTATTTTGTCATCCTAGTTCTAACTTAATCAGGTAAGTTGTCTAGACGGGACTTTATAATTAGGCATTAGCTAATGTAGGTCATAGTTAATGAAGTTGTGCCAACTTCATTAAATCAGAACCTTCATGAACAGTTGATTATCATTAGCGTTAGTGTTATTGTTTCTAGACGACTCACTTAAACATGTTTAACTCAGGTAGTCGGAGTTGATTATCATTAAATCGTCCCGTCAAGCCTAGGTATTACGGTGGTACGACTTCCCAGAAATCGGTACACATGAACCGAGGAGTGAAGCAGGGCACCTATTGCCCTGCCTATTCCTGCCTTGTCACCTATTCTCTTTAATTTGATCACTGACAGTGTTGTATTGTAGCCAAGTGCTGTAAGTGTTAATCACGGATGGATAATCACCGCTAAGATATCTTTGAATAAAACTAGTACCGATCTGTTCTTGGGAGCTTGCTCTCTCTGGCTGTATTTACTTGTTTATCTCTATATACAGTTCTCTTTAGCTTTTGTAGGAAATCTTAAGTGGGGGCGGGGCATAACATGAGTAGCCATTCACAATGCTACATCTCTCCCCTTTTTAGGAATGAAAAGACAAATTAAAGAACGTTAGACGCTTAAGCACAATGAGGGTAACAAGGGTTACTTGGGAACAAAATTCCAGGTCACAGTCAGGATACTGAAAAGGATTAAAAACAATCACATGTGAACGGAGTAATTTTGCTCGACTAGTTTGTGAGATTATTTTGAAGTACGTAGTCTTGTAGATGTTGCGGTGGGCGCGTAACTCGACGGGGCCGCTGTGCCTGCTCCGTTTGTGCTGGCTCTTCCTGACGTATAGGTGGGGCAGTGACTATAGGGCCTGCTTCATCTTCACTGTCTTCCTCCTCATCTTGCGATAGCTGCTCGGATTCTGGAGGGAGAAATCTTTTGAAGAAACTCGAGTTTCTGGTGATGACCGCGCCTTGCCGTTCTGCTGTAATCATAGAACCCTTGACGGCTGTTATTCGGTATGGCTCGGGCTCGTAGGCGGGCTTCATTTTGTTTCGTACCAGACCTTTATCTAGCAACAACACAGACTCTCCAACTTTGAAATCTTTCTTTTTCGCCCTATTGGCGCGATCTGCGTTTCTCCATTTTCTGCTTGGCGCGACGATCGTTCGCTCGCGCGTCGTCAGTACTGCTGTTTTCGTCGGCGCTAGCTTCCGCTTGTGGTAACTTCGTACGAATATTGCGTCCAAAAAGCAAGGAAGCTGGGGTCTTGCCGGTTGATGAATGAGGCGTAGAGCGATAGGCTAGTAAGAAAGGTGTAAGTTTTTCCTTCCAGCTCTGGTTGGATGCGGCGGAGGTTCTAACCAATTTGTTTAGGTTCCGCATGAACCGCTCGACGTCGCCATTCGCCGCAGGCCAATATGGGGTGACTCGTCGATGTTCAATTCCCATTCTGCGAAAATACTTGGCTAACTCGTCGCTTTGGAATGGGGGTCCGTTATCGCTTACAACTTGTTTGGGTATGCCAAAACGGGCAAAGATGCTGTCTAGAGTTTTGATGACAGCTTCAGCGTTGGTGTTCCTTAGAACTGTTACTTCCGGAAAACGTGAGTGCTTGTCAATTACTACCAGGGCTTTTTCTCCGGTAGGGAGGCCAAAAAAATCCATGCTTAATTCCTCCCAAGGGTTTTGGGGCATGGTCGTGGTTTCTATTGGCTCCTTTGACAGATCTTCTGTGCAAATCTGGCATTCGCGACAGTGTGTGATGGTTTCTTCCACTTTCTTGTCTAGACCGGGGAACCAAACATGTGCACGCAATCGCTGCTTGGTTTTTGTGATTCCGGGATGGGTTTCATGGGCAATTTGCAGAACTTGCTTCTGTAGGGTTTCCGGTACACAAAGTTTTCGTCCTTTCAGGATGACATTGTCAACAGTGTTTAAAGCAAGTTCGTTTCTGCATTGGAAGTATGAGGGACTTGTTTGCTTGACATGCTTCCAGTTGCCAGACATGAGTGCTTTGCGCACTTGCTGTAATGTTGAGTCTTCACTCGTTGCTTTAGCAACATCGCGTAGAGTGAGTGCTTGTGGGACGGCGCTGCTGGACAGCATATGTACGAAAGCTTCAGCTGCTTGCGTTGCGCTGGTGTTCTTCTTCATGGGTAGGGGTTGGCGGGACATAAAGTCAGCTGGATTAGACGCACCTGCGATATGTTCGATCGTGGTGTCGTACGGCATAAGACGTGTGATCCACCTCTCCAAACGAGGATTAATATGGGTGAGACTCTTCCGGAATAGGCCAATCAACGGCTTGTGATCCGTGCGTATAGTGACGGGCTTCCCATAGATGTAAATGTGGAAATGCTCGCACGCCCAGACCACTGCTAGGCCTTCACGTTCCAGTTGTGAGTAGCGTTGTTCAGTCTCCGTTAGCGAGCGACTCGCATAGGCAACAACCTGTTCAGTGCCATTGCTTTCTTGCAAAAGAATCGCAGCGACACCCACAGGGCTCGCGTCCGTTATAATTACGGCTGGTAAGTTCGGATTGAAAAACGTAAGGCTGGTGCTCTTGACCAGTTGCTCTTTCAGGGCAGTGACGGCTTGCTCGCAGTCTGAGGTCCAGCTG
This sequence comes from Lepidurus couesii, assembly GCA_022832235.1. Classification (NCBI taxonomy): domain Eukaryota; kingdom Metazoa; phylum Arthropoda; class Branchiopoda; order Notostraca; family Triopsidae; genus Lepidurus; species Lepidurus couesii. The sequence continues at coordinate 59,159 of JAGJRP010000228.1, read as the reverse complement.
AATTTTGATTCATTTTTAAGCAACCGTCGTAGCGGAGCCGTTATCGTGGAGTAGGCATGTACTGTACGAACCGGGACAGATAGTTCATCATCCCCAAAAAGCTTCTGAGTTCTCCCTCATTCTTGGGGTTGGGAGTGTTGACCAATGCTTCTATTTTCTTCTGGTCCGGATGAATTCCATTTTTGCTGAATGAGAATCCAAAAAACGATACGCTTTGCTGCTTCAGTTTCGTTTTCGTCCAATTGACTGCTAGACCATGCTCGTCCAATCTCTTTAACACGGCGTGTAGCCGCTTGTCATGATCTTGCGGGGTTTTGGCGTGCACCAGGATATCGTCACTGATATTTGTTTGCCCTGGGATGCCAATTAAGATGCGCCGGATGGCGTCTTGAAAAACTTCGGCCGCAGCATTTACGCCAAAGGATAACCGGGTATACCGGTGAAGTCCACAGTGAGTGGAGAACGTTGTAATGTACCGGCTACTTTCGTCAAGTTCTAACTGATGGTAGCCTTGTTTAAGGTCAATGACGGAGAATGTGGTCGCTCCACTTAGCTCTGCTAGAATTTCGTCCAAAGTTGGTGTGGGGTGCCTCTCTCTTTTGATTGCTTTGTTCGGTTCCCGCATATCCACGCAAATTCTTACTTGATTTGGGGATCTTGGTTTGGGGACTACTACAATTGGGGAAACCCAAGGTGTGGGGCCATCCACGCGTTCAATTATCCCTTGGACCTCCATGTTGTTCAACTCTTCCTCAACTTTAGCTCTAAGATGAAATGGAATGCGTCGATGGGGTTGTGCTTTAGCTGGAACTGATTCGTCGATGTGTAATTTCACGGCTTTGCCCTTCATCTTGCCGACGTCTCGAAATAGGTTGGGGTAACTCGTTTTGAGTGCTTCTTCGCTGAAGTCTGAATTGGTCCCGACAGTGTTGGCAATCTCGATCAGTTTAAGTTCGCGAGCGGTGCTAAATGATAAGAGATTTTCACCTTCTTCTCCGAATACGTAGGCTTTTGTCTTTGCTCGACGTCCACTGTGTTCAATTTCGACTCTCAGGGAACCTTGAATGTTCAGGGGGACTTTACCGGCATAAGCGAAGATGCGTTTCTTAGTGGGTTTCGTCCGTGGACTACCAAGTTTCTTGTACGTGGCTTGATCTACCAGGTTTACTGACGCTCCAGTGTCGATCATCATTTGCACGGGGTGTTCGTTCAGCATTACGCTTACGTCTAGTAGGGACGAATGAGGTTTCTTTACGTAAAGGATGTGTTCGTCTTGGTTGTCCGAGGTGTCTTCTTTTCCTTTGTTCGGTAGCGCTCCATGCGCAGCAGCCGTAAATCGCCAAACATATTCATCCTCTTCGTCGGATGACTCGTCTCCCGCGTTGAGAGCTCGGACGTGTCTGTTCTCGGCCGTGCTTTTCCATTTCGGCTTAGATGACTCTGTTTGCTTGCTGCTTTGAGGCTTGCTGAGGCAGCACTTGCTAAAATGGTTCTGTTTGCCACAATTGTTACATCGCTTTCCTCTTACGGGACACTCCTCTAGCTTCTTGTGGTAGTTTCTTCCGCAGAACTTGCAGGTCCTGTCGTCAGTGCTGCTATGACGACTGTTTGACTTTTCTGCCTGGGCTGCGACTGTTAACTTGCTAATTTGAGGTGGTTTGCTTGCAGCCTCCATGGTCTTCATCTGTTCTTCGGCTGTCTCCATAGCTCTGGCCTTGTCAAGGATCTCAGCGAGGGTGATATTCGGCTTCTCCAAGACCTTCATTTTTATACGGCGTGACGTGCACCCTTGAATAAGCTGGGTTCTGATCTCGGCTTGCTTGTCGACGAACTCGCAATCTTTGGCCAAATTGTACAACCGGGTATGGAACATGTCCATTGTCTCGTCAGACTTTTGGACTGCTTGCCTAAAAACGAAGATTTGATAGTCTATGTTCTTTTTTGGACAGAAAAACTGTGTTAGCGCTCTGCTCAGGGCTTCGTAGACTGTTTCGGCTTTGCCACCCTGTGTGAGGGGCGTTAGATCAAGCTTCTCGGCAATGTCTACCACATCGTCTCCCACGTGGAACAAAAGCGATGCTCTTTTTCTTGAAGCCTCTTTGACATCGAAAGCTTCCAGGTAATTATCGAAGCGTTGTAACCATTTACGCCAACGTTCAGCCACTGTGTGCTTGTCCGTATGTGGATCAAAAACTGGTATGTTCCTCTGTTCGTTCATTTTCTGACGTGCCTGTTGCTCTCAGCACGCTGTTGGAAAATGGGTTAACTGTTTAGCTCGGATAATGATAATACCAACAGGAATCTTTATCCTCGTCGCCAGTTGTAATATCTTCAACATAAACGTTGTTAAAGATGACGATGCTTGTATTGCCCGCAGATATGTGTTGATTAAAAAATACACTAACTAAGGTACCGCTTGCTCACCATGTCTGTGTAGCTCTCTCTTGTTGTTGTTGTTGTCTATACTTAGCTACTGGGTATACAATTGACTTGGGGGCGGGTCTAATATGAGTAGCCATTCACAATGCTACATATTACCATGAGATCGCGGTGCAGTTAATGAAGTTCTTCCAGCGTTAAAACTGCACAATCCAATGACTATAATATTCATCGTGGTGCAATCTTGGCCTTCAACACAAGAACAATTTTACAGAAGAACGACCTGCATCTAACCCTGTCAGGAGCCAGCAACAATCAACATATCGAGTTGAAGAAATAATCTCTGCTCATTGGCTATAGCCACACAGCAGAGATTCCATTTTTAAGCCACATTATATAATTATGTAATAAGGACCGAGACGTAAGGTAACTACAAACAGAGTAAAATTAACTTACCTTAAAAAGAGAACTGTCCCAAAAATTATTCATGACAGCAACCATTCACGTCCAACATGTTCGACTGTGCGAGTGCGACTAGACGAGGCGAAGGAACGTTAGGCTAGCCCAACAGTTTCTTTGTTTACATCTGAAAGCAGCAAACGCATAAAAGCGGATTCAGTCATGTACAATGCGGATTCACTCTAGAAATGGGCGAAGCTTATTCCTCTGAATGATTAATTACTCGGTTAATATGCATAATTGACAGGGGTTCTTCAGCTAGAACAATTCATTTGATCTGTTCTATAACACAATAAGGCTCTTTCATTGTTGTGACACGTGGACCTTCTTAATTGGATAAGTTATAAGTAGATATCCATAATTTCTCCACAATTATCGACCATAGAATCTTACTGATCAATGGCTGGCTTTTTTGCCCGCGTTGTACGGCAGACAATAATACGCCTTTACCGTATGCTGCGGCTAGTACTACTAAATAAAGGTGGCACAAAAATGCGAAAAAAATTCTTGTTAGTACTTCCATTAATTCGCCACAACCCTGCACTGTATTTAACGCATGTTCTATAGATGTGTTCCCACTAAGACAAAGAGGTCCAATCCGGGGCAAAGCTTTGTAATAGAAAAAATAATAATAGATAAACCAAACGGTCGAACAGAACATTAAAAAAATACGTGTAAAATCCTGAGATGGGGAAAAATACGGATTGTCTTCTGCCATTAGATAGCAAAACTGGGGAACACGCAAAGTTAAAAAATTGATGAGATAAAAAGACTACACCGGTAACTCTTTTCATCTTTGGTCAAATACGTTTTTGCATGCTATCCAACGGATGCTCTTTACGATTAGTTAGAAATGACACGAATAGGAGGTTTATCGGATATCAACTGTGCAGCGGATTAATCTGAATTTAAGGACTCGTCATCGGAAACGAATGATCGGAAATCGTCTCCGATGGTAAATATGGGGTACCAAGCAATATTAAGGACTGAAAGTGGTAAACGGTTCACGGATAGCTCTACCAAACCTAAAGTACGAGCTGACATGACTCCCAACTTGGAGGTTCGCCCGTTAGTTAACTGCCGACTTGAACAATCCATAAGGCAGACAAGCAGACTACGCCGAGAGAGTTCCCTTGCAGCGAAACAAAACGTTTGATGAAACAGCGGAGAAGTAGTCTGTCGCATTATGCGCGTTTTGTGTTTTGCTACCAGCAGATCCTCGTCACGGATATACAACCTGACGTACGTGTCTGAAAATCCAGTAACAAACGACCATATTAGTACCGAGCTAGCAAACTACAATTTGCTTTTTACCTGGCGGCATGTTGCCGGGCCCTTTCGGCAAACTTCTCGCGCCAATGACTTCCACTTCCATCTGGCCTTTGGTCATGATTATCCCCAGCTTCAAATGTCCGGCGACAACTGTTGTTTAAAAAACAAAAGAAAAAATTCTTTAATTTCCACACCTTCTCAAGCGAAAACAAGTACATTCGACACCGCCAAGTATCGAATCCTGAAAGTTAGAAACGGAGTAGAGACGGAGCAGAGGATTGAAAAACAGCAAAAAATTTTGCTTTCAAAAGGCGATTTGCACCACGGTAGAGAACGAAAAGCCACGAGGAGAAATTACAGTGCTAAAAAAGACATTAACTGTGCGAAAGAAAGCGATTATGGTGTACAGGATAAAGTCCCGCAGACGTTCCAAGGATTCGGAAAGGAAGAATGAGTAAAAAAGAAGAGAATGTGAATTATAACCGAACCTGCAAGGTGCAATGGGGGAATTTGGGCTGGTCCGAGACCCAAAGTTATTGCGTCTATACGAGAACCAGGACCGGGAATACGTCTGGTAATAAAAATGTGTATGGGACTACTGCATAAATAGCTCACGCTTCAAAATTAGACTTCTTACATACATTAGTCTTCAGATCCCCTTTTAGGAACACCACATCATTGGTAAGAAATTCTAAACTTACCTAAGATGAATGTTCGATTGGTCCACCCCATTATGTCCTGTACATAAAAAATAAATGTTCGATATGAGAATCATTTGTCACAGAAATAATTTTGTAACCAAAAGAAAAAATCACCTTCTTCTGTCCCACGTCGTAAACTAGCCGAGCGTGATAATTTGGCGTCTTTATCCCAATTCTCATCTCTGTTCATTCGAAAACTAAGGCTTCTTTTAGGTTCTTTTCTTCCCACAGTAAGCAATCCCTCAGCTAAAATATTCCAGCATGAAGGGCTTATTAAAACACGCCATTTAAGCAAAAAGACACGAAAGGAGGAAGATAATTACCTGAACTTGGATTGGAGTCCAATTCGGCTGAATCCGCTTTTACAAAAGCGTTAGATCCTCTTCTGGAAGGCGGTAATGAGCGTGGCAAAAGACGATCAATTTGAGCTTGGTCCAGATTAGTTAAAATGGGGGATCCATGTGAAGATCCTCTCCGCGATGATGCTAAAGAAGCTGGAGCTGAAACACCGCTCTTCCAGGCTTGCTCAGGATGTAAAAACGACAAGTTGAAGTCGGCCGATGTGGATTTCGGTAGAGGTCCTCCATTGCTGCTGTCTGTGTCATAGTTGCTCAGCTCAAGGGAATTGTCATTGTCGTCTACACGAGATAATCCCCAAAATGTCATCAGAAAGCTTACACCAAAGTCGACAAGGTTTGGGTTCAGTACACCAAACAGTATTTACCCGACAAGGTCCGGTACCTTCTCCGAAAGTCATCTTTCGCGTATGCTAATCTAGAATCACCGGGTGTTACCGAACGCGTTCCGTTCCTTCGGGCATCGTCTACCAATTGGTACCATATGGGTCTACCTTCAAGGGACATTCGACCCAGCTGCAGCACCGCTTCGCCTAGATTAAAAATAAAAACAAAAACAAAACAAAATACATTATAAAAACATTATTCTATTCATAAAAGCTGAGTACTATTTAATGCTACTTTATCTTTTTCCCCCTCACAATACTTCGCATTTATCTCAGCCTCAAATGACTGCGTACTACAATGAAAATGATGGCAAAACAATGAAAAATAAAGGACCGAGTGAGCGTTGCTGGGGGGTTTCCTTGCTTTAACTATAGTCTAATTGTCATTCCAAGAGACGTAGCTTGTTATTATTTTATTTATCGTTATAAATTTCGGGCGATGAAACCAAAATACGTACGGTTAACTGACGACAGAACTTACTACAACATCAAGAGCTTCATAACATCATACTTCTGAGTTTAGACGATTTCTTACTTTGAGAGGTGTTTAGATGACTTTTTTATATTTATTGCATATTTATATTTCGTTGCTGGGCAATTTGCTATAAAGCTTTGCCAAATTACGCCTCTCGCGGCAAGAGTTGGCGAAATCCGCCATTTTGAGTACATTTAAGTTAAGGTAAACAAACAACAACAAACTGCTGTTTTCCGTGAATAGTTTGGTTTTGCTTACAGCTTTTATAAGTAGCTCAGGTAAACAAACAAAAAGACACAATAAGACACAAGGCAAAAGACACAAAGCAAAACCAATATGCACGGAAAACCGTTTGTTGTTGTTTGTTTACCTTAACTTATAGCGAATTCAGTTGGTAGGGCCAGTGCGCCCTCAGTGCGCCGCCAGCCAATCAGGACATCCCCCAGTGCGCCACCAGCCAATCAGGACATAAGAAACTGCACTGAGGGCGCACTGGCCCTACCAACTGAATTCGCTATTAAATGTACTCAAAACGGCGGATATCGCCAACTCTTGCCGCGAGAGGCGTAATTTGGCAAAAGCTCTATAGACAAAGCCGGAGTAATACCTGGCTAGACGGAACAAGTTAATCCTGAGTTAATCCCACAATCCCACATTAACATTTGATTGTGCTTTCCAATTCATGAGGTTGTTAGAACCCTCTTAACTTGAACGAAGATCAGCTATAATTCCACTAAAAGCTCCGTCTAGACACCTTAATTCTCATTGAGTAAGCGCACGTTGACAAATAAGCATATCTCTTCGCTTCGGAAAAAGTTTTACCCGGGTACAGTACAGTACGTTTGGAAGCAAACACGGATATTAAAGAAAGAATCATTTTTCGCTCCGATACTTTTCTTTGCCCTTATAATATAACAAATCATCGATCCGCATAAAAGGGAAGCACCCTCTTTACATATTTAAATATTTCCCCCCTAAAACAATAACTTTCCGATACGTTTTCTTGTGAAAACATTTTCACTAGCCAAACGTGCTCGCAAAAACGTCCGTCCTTTGCCGTCCGAAAGACATTCTGATGGGAAAGTGTTTAACCGTGCTAAGGTGCTACACCTTCATATACATGCCTTAAACGTAAATAATAAGAATTTGAAAGGTCCAAGCTTCACTAAAACGGACCTTCAGTTTGTCGTCGGGACTCCGTCAACAATTCCCCGTCCTGGGCCTAGTTGAGCTCGATTAACGTGTAATTGTCTTTAGCCAGAGCTGCCACGAGCCGAGCGCGCTCTTTTTCGCTCGCGCTCGCGACACGAGAGCTGCCACAAGCCGAGCGCGCCCTTTTTCGCTCGCGCTCGCGACACGAGAGCGAACGAGCGGAGCGCGCTCTTTTTTTTTTTTGCGAGCGCGAGTGCGAGCGAAATGCAGTGAGCGCTTGCGCTCGTATAGTGGCGCCACCTAAGAGCTCATTTTATCATTGGAGAACACTTCTCAGTGAAACTAAATGCCAAAACTATGAGACAAGAAATGTTTAAGAACTCCGTATGTTCAGGTTGTGAGGGATGGACTACAGAAATAATGTTAAAGCTGATTTTCTTAAAAGCTGCTTTTTCACTTAAAAGATGGCAGCATAAACGAGCGAAAGAGCGAGCGCGAGCGCGAGTTAGCTCTTTTCTGGACTTGCGAGCGAAAGAGTGAGCGCGCTCGGGAAAATCAACAAAGAGCTGAGTGAGAGTTCGCTCGCAAAAAAATGAGCGAGTTGCAGCTCTGTCTTTAGCGTACCGTCTACTAGATATAACCTTACAAGCCCGGACTTGCCCAAGTCGGTTTCCCGTGTTACCTTTCATGTTGCGCTTTATAAGGATACACTTACCCAAACTAATTTTTTCCCGGTCCATAGCTTCTTCCCATACGCTAACTTCCAGCATGGAATCCACTAACTCAATTTCATTCAGATCCGAAAAGGTGAAAATCGAGTCCCAACATGGCGACCGGCAAGTTTCCATCGTCTCTGTCGAAAAATTTCGCTTTGTGCCCCTAACAGAGTAAGACAGCAAATGTACTTAGGATGAGTCTCAAGTGAAAGCAAGCAAACTAACAAATACGTAGCCAGAGAAGCACGAAACGTTACCCTGGCGACTGAAGATGTATTTGCACCCAACAAATGATTCCGTCTTGGTCTCTTGACCGAATTTCTTCCGCTTTTATTACCGTGCAAACTAACTGCCCTCCTCGGTCAGCATTGTACCATAATCGCAGCTGGATTCTACCTGCAGCTTCCACCGTAGTCATCAAATCCTGTACGACGAGGAAAAAGAAAAAAAAAATATGTAAGCGGGAAAAGCCCAAGTTAAAAATTCCTAAGGGCTTTTCCAAAAAGGAGAAATTAATTAAGAAAACGTATATTACTGCTGGAGTCTTAGGTAATCTTCGGCGAGTTGGGGAAGCTGGTGGTGATTTTTCCGGTTCGGAATCTGGACAAGAAAAAGGAAGTTGACGACATTAAAAGGAAGTTGACTCCCGGACATTTCAAGTAAACAACCGAAGGCTTGAGGCTCGACCGGAAAATATATTCAGATATGTAACAAATGTTGACAGAGATATAGGGAGAGGGTAAAAGAAAAGGAGTGGGAGAGGAGGAGGGGAGAGTACGGAAGTGACAGTGCTGGGTAGATGACGCCATGTTCTGTTTCTTACTGGGTAATACCAGGAGGCGTCAAAACTTTGGATCGATACAAAATACTTGGTAGTTAAGATTCGGAGAGGTTTTTACTCCGCAGCTATAGAAACTATAGGGAGACGGAAAGACAGACAGCGAGGGGGTTCACAAATTACCTTGAGACACGTTCAGAGAACCGGAAGCTTTGCGAGCACTTGGACCTACGCTCCGTTTGCTATCGAAACGCGAGGGGCCATCCTCTTCCTTGTCGTCACTATCACAACAAACACGTTAATCAATTAAGTTCCATACACCCACCTTCACTGCACTTTTTTCTTAAGATTGTTCGCTTCCATTCGAAGGAGGACACATTGATGATGTGACTTATTAAAAGGATACCAGCCAAGAAAAAAACAACTTGACTTAAAAAATCGAGCAAACAAACTACTTTTTAGTGATATTGTCCTTCCCTTCATTCGAAAAATAAAAAGCTATAACTTTTTGTAATAGGATTAAGTGGCTGGCTGACGTCACTGATGTATCAGTATCCATAGCACTCAAGAGCTTTGTTTACTGTTGTTTAAGTACAGAAGTTAACAGTAACCATGGTAACAAGCGCCGTAAGCCACGCCATGACACGTCTCAGACGTCATGGAATGAAAGTTTCCGTGCTTATAACTCAAGATCGACAATTGAACAAAATAAATAAGAAAGTGAATGTTTCTGTGAATACTGTCACACAAGACATTCATCAGAATCTCCCATGACTTTTCGTGGCTACTGCCATACAAAAGGGCGACACATTACCTATTGACTTCCACTTCGATGTCCACTATATCATTGGTTCGTTCCAAAATCGCTTGGACTTCTTCGAAAGTCCTGTCAGTTAACGTAATTCCATTCCAGCGAACAATCTGTATAAGATGGCAAAAGGAAAGAAGGTATTAGCCTTTGCCTCATCAAATCAATCGATTATAGACGCTTTGCTTTTCGGCCATTTATCGCTTGCTCTTCCTCTCCTCTCCTTAAACTTAAAGGAGAAGAAGGCAGGAAAAGAATAGAAGTGCTCTAAGATTCAAAGCACGTGACGAATGGCATGCTCGACGATGCGCTTCCTTACTTGAGGTTACCCACAGCAACGTGTTGGTATTGAGCGGACTCTATCTACCGTAGATGACAAATTATGTCCGCCATCAACATTTGTCCCAGTTCAAGTATTTTTTTTTTTTGCAACGAAAAACATCCCTTTCCCTATAGTAAAGGGAGAAGACGAGAAACACACAGAAAAACAACGCGAAAGCAAAAAAGAAAGAAAAAAGCAACAGTTGCAAAGGGAGCCTGCTCATGAAGGTTCCCAAGTAATAGCTTCGGCTTTGCGTTACTATTGATTCAGGGATCCGGGGACTCTAACCTTACTATGAAAGGTTCCGACTTTTCTATAGAAAATAATGTATGTCAAACGGTTTTTTGCACAGTGTAAGCCCTATTGCACCCTTATTTGCTCCAGGCTTAATCTTCGAAACCCAGTGAGGCTGAAGCCATTTAAAAAGAAGATACGTAGGTCATGCCAGGTTTCCACTTATTGCTGCAAAAGTTGCAGAGGCCGTAAGAAACCAGAGCAAAGCTACACATCGGAACGCGCATAAAACAAATCATGATGAGAAATTTACCTTTTGCCCTTTACATAAGAACGCTCGATCAGCAGGTCCGTCCCGACGAATACGGTTGATCCAAGTTTCTAACCGTCCACTAGCATTAGGTTTGCCACCAATTACGGAAAGTCCAAACCCACGGACTTTTTTTTTCAAAGAAGGAAAAAGAGAACAAACGAGAACAGAATTTATCAATAGTTTATCTTGACTCATTGTTTCAATAATTGTTACTCGATAAGTCCGTTGGAGAGGAACATTTGCACTTTAGTTTTACTTATGCGATTCCCTATAAGTCTAAGAATATCTGAAGAAGAAAAAGACCCAAACCAATAAAGTGAGCTTGGCTGCTTCACGCTAGGCATCACTCATTTTATTCCACTTTCAATATTTATTTTGTACTAGTACCGCTCAAGATGTAAATGAATTCTTAGTCAAGCTTAGCTACAATAATAAAAAACGAATGAACTTTGCCAGGAACTTGCAAACTAGGCTCTAAAACACTAAGAAATAACGATTATGGTCGTATACATACTCTAGCAACTAAGTTATTAAAGGGCAATAGCCACCAAAAACGCATATTGGGATTTTGATAGATTCTTATTTTAAACACTACACTATGAACAGTGATTTTTTGTTTCAAATTTTTCTGATGAGCCGTTACTGAGTTACTGATATTTTCCCGCCACAAAGGCAGTGACGTAGTGGTGGTGAAAAACATTACAGGCGTGGCTTACGGGCGCTTTGTCATTCACTAGCGTTGTTAAACTTCCTCCGAAACTGTTTACTTCTTTAAGTATGGAAGTAAACAGCAACCATGGTAAAAAGCACGATAAGCCAATCCCGTGATCCTCTTGTTCGCAGTGTGCATGCAATAGTTGGTCAATAATTCGCGAACGGCTATTAAAACACACTGGATCAACCGTGTTCGTTTTGTTGCTCCGAATCAGAACGTGGGGTAGTGCGTTAAAATCTTTTGATAATTATCAAAGGATTTTTCACTCAGCTTATTTCACGATGTTGCAGATGAATTTCCATTGGTTACAATTAAAATCACATACTTCTAACTTATTATGAACTGCAGAAGAAAACCTACGTTTAGTGCATCGGCTCTTCACACGCTAAGCTTTACTGTTCAAGACTTTCTTTTCTAAATAATATATACGCGGTCTAACAAAAGGTTGTTCCGAATTTCCCACGCTAACCGTCTACGCCAAGTGCCTGTGCATTAGGGTGTACGGAAGCCTGAACTTTTGCTAATGAAACCGACTTTATGGCACACTACACGCTTCTCGCTGCGAATTCTTTTACCTCCACTGTTGTGCAAATCGACCGTTTCTTTCTGTAGCCGAATTAAGCGAGTGTTGGGATGCTCCTTGACGAGTACAGGACCGGCTCCACTTGTTGGACCTGGTGGGAAGATAACAAAGACAATATTACAAAAAAGCAAGGTCCCAGGAGTCACCAGTGTCTGTGTTATGAAACCCAGAGCAAACAAGTGCATAACATTATTCCATAAATCTTGCGATGTTTATGTCACAATACCCAGCAGCAAGAATTTAAAAAAAGAAAGAAAACGATGCACAACAAGTAAAGTTTTGCTACAGCCCTTTACTTCAGCAAAGCCTACAATTCATCAAGCTTGATGCTTTGGACATATATTGGATTCCGAAGCCGAAAAAAAGGGAAAGAGAAAACTAGTTTGCGATAGATTTACCTATGTGGCGATCCGAGTCAACGTCATGAATGACAATACGAATGGCTTCTCCTTCAACTGGGTTAGAATTTCCCCGGGTTAAAGAATGTTGCTGCTGCTCCGCCGAACTTGTGACTCGTTCATCTCGTTTAGGTAATTGAAACGAATTCCTGGGCGTGAGAGGCGGAGTTGGCAAAGCACGTCCTTCCGACCTGTAACACCCCACCCCGTTCCCCAAAGACTTGGTATTAGTCCGATTGCTCTGCAATCCTTTTATATATACGTATACTAAATAATTTTAAAAAAATAGGCAAATAGGACTCGAATAGAGATTTGTACATAACGCTCTAGGAAACAAAACTAGTCGTTTGAAACAGACAAATTAGTATAAGCCACTTTGACACAACAACCATTTCTATACCTTGCAAACTCTACTGTACTCTTGTTTGTGTTCTGCCTTTTTTCCCGACAACTTTTGTAAGTAAAGAAACCTGAAGATTAGGAGAGTGAGAACAAAGAATTACCACTGTGAAGACCGGCGTCTGGTACGGCGAGTCTCTTCGTCACTGGGGTTAGCCCCCAGAGAGAGCCTGGAAGAACTTCGCGGACTCCGACTCCTCGAACCCTCACAGGCATCGTCTTCCAAAGATTCCGTATTGCCTGGAGTGAGTCTTCGCGCCGAGTTGAAATGCATCCCGGATAAAGGCGGTTCAGGCGAGGCAGGTGACGGACTCGAATCCATAGTTTCAACTACAACATTAAAAAAAAAGCGGAAGAGTTAAGCGTTGTTCGCCAAGAAAAGAACCGAGGAAAGGGCAAGACGCCCAACAAGAATAAGGACAGGGCAGCAAACATGCCTAACGAGTATGAATTGACAAGCGAATAGAACGAAAAGAGGGATATAAAAAATGCTGAAATTCTTTCTTTGGCGAGTTGACATAAAGTCAATACCTCATGCCGCGACCATTCTGTATACACTCCACTGCGTCGCAGAGTCTTGTATTTAAACGCATTCTTATTTAAAGAATTATTCCTCCTTTTCTTCGCTAATCTATCTCGGGGTTCACACTTACTACTGTATTCTTTTTTACTCTTTTAAAGGATCGGTATCGACCTTTGGAACTATACCTCATTTTCGGCCAAGAAACAACAACTTGCCAGGAAATATATGCAGAACAGGAACAAGCCACAGCGGCACAATGCTGATATATGAGCCAAAGGAAGAGACCTCCTTCTTCTATCTAAAGCTTCATTGACATATTTGATAGCTAGAAAACATCAAACGACACCATGACAAAGATAAAAACATTCACAATGAAGCTAGGCTAAACGTAAACGAACGAAACTGTTTAGAATCAATTCTTAACCTTCGATTATTTAGCTAGGATTCGATTATTTAGGTAGGAGCGTAAGTTACAGTATCGAAATCAGAGATGCTCAATGAATCCCTACCTTTCGATTTCTGATATCTCCCATGCACCCTTTATTCTCGCTCTCTCGAGAATAAAAAGAAACACAATTGTGTCAAACTTTTACCTGCCTGTTGAGCTTGTTCTGTTTTTAATACAAAAGTAACGAAAGCAGCCATATCTTTTGGGGTTGGAGCTTTTGCCAAATTACGCCTCTCGCGGCAAGAGTTAGCGAAATCCGCCATTTTGAGTACATTTAAGTTAAGGTAAACAAACAANTCCGCCATTTTGAGTACATTTAAGTTAAGGTAAACAAACAACAACAAACTGTTTTCCGTGAATATTGGTTTTTGGTTTTGCTTACAGCTTTTACAAGTAGCTCAGGTAAACAAACAAAAAGACACAATAAGACACCAAGCAAAAGACACAAAGCAAAACCAATATTCAGGGAAAACAGTTTGTTGTTGTTTGTTTCCCTTAACTTAAATGTACTCAAAATGGCGGATTTCGCCAACTCTTGCCGCGAGAGGCGTAATTTGGCAAAATCTCTATATTTTCATTTCTAGCTTTCTTTGTTGGCGGATAACCAGGAAGGTAGCCATGCAGAGAGGGCAATAGTCTACAAATTACAGGCTGACTTACTGGATTGCTCATCAGCATCGTATCCGTCACTGACGTCCAACTCGTAACGGTGCTGCTTGCTACGCGAAGCCCGGAAGGAAGACCGCCGCCGAAAGGAAGAACGCAGACATTCTGGCCCGTCTTCTGTCGTACCGGTGCTGTCTGCAGTGGCTGCAGCCAAGGCGCGCTGCACTCCTTCCGCCGTTCCTATAATATCACTACTCGCATCCGAGGACTCGGAACTGTAACGCCGATAAACCTGATGTGACGAACTCGTGCTTACTGTAGCTGTGGCGTCAACTCCTTGTTGTAAGCGCCGAGCAGCCACCTTAGCACCCAAAGGTACCAGCAATTGATGACGTGGACCTACACAAGTTCGAAAGAACCCAATTAAAAGAATTTAATAAATTTCTCATGTTTTCACTCTGAAATTAACCCTGGGTATTGTTAATAAAATGCCTTCCAACGCAAAAATAAAAAAAAAGTTTCACTGTTCGACACCCACTCAGAAAAATCATCAAAAGTGTCATGAATCATTAAAGAAATAAAATTAAAAATTCAGGTGTCTTACTGCTCGAGTGATCTCGTGTTGTGCGTCGACGGTCTTCAAGCATTTCTGCCTCGCGACTCTTCTGCCTCTGAACCCGCGCTCGTCGGCGCTGACTTCCACGCCTGAATCCCCATGTATCAGCCGATTCAGTGACAGCCTGCAAATCCACTTCTTCAATAGAACTCTCGGAGGCCGAAGCTGAAGTCGAAGAAGCCGGTCGCGGAGAAGGTGTGGCAGTAAAACGCTCTTCTTCAGTGCACTTATCTAAATTAGTCCGCAAATAAATCCCCAAAATGAAACAAATACTTCTATTTGTTTAAAAAAAAAAAGTAGAAAGAAAAGAAAATTCGAACTACTAATACAAATTAAAAAAATTCCCTGCCTTTGCGTAGCTGATTTCGATCTTTGTCAACATAAGATTTCCGCTGAATTCGACTCCGGTCCCAATTGGCATTAGATGCCTGCCTCAGATCTTCCACGCTACGAACTGCATAAACCTTATGGTGCTTCGGCTGAAGGAAATCTTTGCTACGGGTACCGTTTTCCGTTACATTGGGTTTGCGACGATGCCGATCCAACTCCAAGCTTCCGTCCCGCCGAGGTTTCAATAAAGAGCCAACCTGTATTTGGCTTTTGTCCACCATACGCTCTTCACCGTGATTGTCTCGGCCTATGGGCTGCTGATGGTGGCGCTGCCTGGTCGCAGAAGACGAAGAGGCAGATACCGCCACGTTGTTGTCAAGTGCGGGAGTGACAGATCGATACATCTCGACTTGACGGTCTACGGGCAAAGCCTGATTTCGACCGGCCGTTTCTGCTGTTGTCGGTAATTGCGTTTCACGCAACGATGACCGGTGCTGTTGCGGGCTTGCCGAAGCGGAGCCATGGACGCTGGTTAAAGCTTCCACAACTTTGCCTGCAGGGAGCGTCTGCTCCGAATGCCGTCGCGGTAAAGACCCACTATTCGATTCCGTTCCCAGAATGGTCTTGAGAGCAAGTTGCGTAGGAGTACCGGCACGAGACAGATTAGTCGGATCACCAGCGAGATCGCGTGCCACATTGTGATTCTTCCGGCGACAAATACTACATTTCCACGTGTTCTACATGTAAAGATAAAAGTAAATCCCGCCAAGAATTAACTCTACGAGAAACTAGAAAAAAACGATACCAAGCAAAAGTCACACTGGAAAAGGCGTGAGAAATGTTACACAAGAGTTCCTTTCAGGAACGGCAGGAATTTCGAAGTAATGATCTTTACAGTCTTGTGCGCTTACGTTTTTACCACTGGAATTTTTATTGTAGTCCCCGGAATTATCTTACTTTCAGGGAAAGAGATGTAAAAAAAAAAACTAAAATGAGAGCAATCCGTGTTTCATAAGATTTTCTATCCATTTACGAGACTATGGAAGCGTCCCAAATTCCCATAAATACCCCGTACAAAAAAGGATGCTAGCAATTCCCAGGATTATATTCTAACCCGCCGATATTGGGCGGAGAATAGGTTCGTAAGACTTCTGAAGACAGATTAGACTCGTAATACCTTACTAAATGCAACTGCATGTGACAGACTCATGATTTTTATGTAGTATGTTCTGCTTAGTTTGTGGTCATCTGATCTCATCTCGCCATCCCTTACTGAATTATTTATAGCTGGCTTGATGTCAAAATCGTAGCACATATTTTCCTTAGGGCTTAAAAAGAATGCAGGAAAATACCAAAGATTTCAACGTTTGTTTCTTTGGTCCTTAGTTCACATTCGACGTTCAGGGGAGATTTGCACCACGGATGGGTTCGCAACGCTTTAAATATTCAAGTTCAATTTTCTTTGTTTACATATTTGAAAAACGTACGAAAGCCAAACACTCGCATTTTGGGAGGGGGGTATATTTCTACGAGACGAAGCTGGCGAAGATTGATTCACGACTTGTAAACGATGACAGCCGCCATCTTTGTTTATGTAGTTACGCTACCGCAAACTCTAGGAAGAGAATTTTAACGTACGCCATCTTTGTTTATGTAGTTACGCTACCGCAAACTCTAGGAAGAGAATTTTAACGTACGCCATCTTTGTTTATGTATAGTTACGCTACCGCAAACTCTAGGAAGAGAATTTTAACGTACAAAGGCAGAAATAAAGTTCCGGCCGGAAAATTGTTAACAGAGAAGTTAAGAATCTAATAATTTTGCCCATAATTGGAAGAATCTGCGCTTTCCATGTAAATACTTAAATACTCTGAGTTTGTGTTTGCGGTTCCCAAAAGATTCTCAGAAGAAAAGACCACGGCAAGAAATCCAAGCTATGGACCAAAAGCGAGAGCATACATCTTTTCACGGAATATCGATCTTCGTACCAACTCGCTTCTTCACGTTCTCTGTAAGCACTTTGCCTATGCTCCGAGCCAAAGAGACGATCTATTGACACGGTGCAGCCCTTTTCTCAGAGAAAAAAACAACAACAAAAAAGAATTCTAATAAAAACGACCATAATAACTAGGCGACATGAGAAACTTCGGGAAGAGAACACGTTTCCAGTGTGCGGCTTATCTCCACTGTTGCATCCAGGATTGAACATCTGGCTCTGACAAGTAAAGGTATTTTTGCTGAACTAGTTAAAACATATAGCGATGAACTAGTTAAAACATATAGTAAGCTAACGCAGTCATTGCATTCACTTCATATTTGATTCTCGGAAAGAAGTGAAAATAAAATATAAATAAAAAGCCGAGGCAGCTTATTATCCCGCCCCACCGCCCTCAAACCCCACCCCCCTAAAATGAACAGAAAAAAATGTGTAAGACTCTTACAACAATGAAGGACGTTATCACAGTTCCATACAGGATGGATCGATGCGAACCTCGTCAGGAAAAAAGCAAGACTGTTGTACAGCTCCTAATCGTCAATCGCAGAAAAGCAACAGATTACAGAGAACTTCCTACGCCAATAGCGAAGAGGTATTACGCAAATGTAATCCCAGTAGTTTTCGGGAGGATGCCGAAGAATGGCAGAGATTTTTACTACCAAACTGCTTTGGGTTTTAATTGGGATTAAACGTAAATACTCTACAGATAACTAATCCCGCCGAAAATAAAAGGTAGCCGACATTTCCCGGAAGGTTCGCTGGGAACTCGTTGCACTACTCCCGCCTGCTTTTGCCAGTAGCAAAACGATGCAATGACACAATAATTAACAAATGGAAGGTGAAATGATCGAAAGTTGCTCGTAACCGGGACTCTTCCTGTTACTCCGGCCTGCAGTTACTTCACTCCCTACCTTTTGGGGCAGACGGAGTAGCAGGGATAGTTACGTTGCCTTGTCATATAGTTTGGGTGGTCGTAAAGCTAACACCTATATAACATAAAAGGGCGTCAGTCTTTTGACTCTCCCTTTCATAATTGACTTCGTTGGTTAGGGACCATCTACTGTCACGTGATGCAAAAGCTTGTTACACATACGACATACCACAGCAATCCTTGTCAATAGACTAGGGTAAATGACTCGCCATTCACCCTTGGTCTGCCGCCAATCAATAACCCTTAGATATTCTAGTTCGTACGTTTTATCACTGAAAACTCAATTGAGGATTAAACTTTCCCATCCTGAGCTCACAAAAGAAAAGAACGCTTCACAGAACTACGCGCCTTTCCTTATCGTCTGAATGGGTGAGTCATGACGCGTTACCTGGTACACAGCAATCCCTCCCAACTTTTGTGTACTGGAAATACATTTCTTGTGCTTTTTGGCTCTCGCGCAGTTTCAAAGACATTTTATCAAGTGCTTACCTTCACGTAAAAGGAAAAAAGAAAAATACACAATGAGGTGTTGCATTTTGGAGAGTTTTTACACTACCGGCAGGTAAGACTTAAGAGTGGTCCATAAAAGCTGCAGGCAATTTTTCAAGCCCCTGCTCCTAGACCCAAGAGTGTAGTGTACAGTACTATTAGGAGGCAAAGGTTCTCTTTACACCAGAACGGGGGTGGTAGAAAATCAATAGATCTAAAATCTCTCTTGCACATAAAAAAAAATGTTTTCGGTAAGAGTTCGCTTACCTGTTCTTTCTCGTCTTGCGACGCTAAGGAGTAAGAAGCACAATCGTCACACACTTTTAGTCCACACTGTGTGCAGAGACGGTGATAGACATCTCCGGAAGAAAGGCTTCGAACGCAAACACGACACGAAGTGGCTCGATCAGGTGGTCCTGATGCTTTTCTAACGGATGACCTGGAAAAGGTTGCCAAACAGCAGTAATTAACAGGAACCCATAGTATAAAGTTTAAAACTTTCTGCTCAGGAAACTTTCTTAGCTTCAGGTTGGTTTACTGGCCAAACTCTGCTTTTCCATTTCTTGGCGAGAACAAAGTGCATGGCGGAAAAAAAATTAAGAAAGAAAACTTTGTCTTCTTCGTAAAAAACGAAATAAAGACAAACGTAAGTCAATACACCACGCCTAAACTCAATGACACAGCTTCTGCTAACGCTCTAACTTCGGTCTGGCTTCAACCATAGCAACATTACGCAATAATGAATTGTAACCGAGTGAGTTTTGATCGTAAACCGAGATTCGTCGAGTTACTCTGGCTTGGTGTTAACTCGCTCGGTGCCTGGTTTCTAAATACGAATAATATATCCCGGAGGGAAACGCGTGCGTGCTTTTTAAGTGACAAGCAAGCTATGATGTATACTTTTTTTTTCTTTACCAAACTTGAGAAGTCAGGGTCCACCTTAGTTAAACATGCAAACCAAAACCCCTGGACTGCTATACTTCAAACTAATGAGACTGGCTTCGGTATAATACACCGTCCGGCCACTTACAGTCCTACACAATAGCCACACTGGCTCTTTTTATATTGTAGGAGTGGTGTTGGAATATACCTCCGTCAAAACTCCTTTCTTTAGAGCTTGTTTAGCGCGCACGCAAACCTCCAATTTCCCTGCATTTCCATTTAATTTGCATAAACAGCGCTGAGCTTGATTCAAACTTTGCGTAATTTATTGAATATTGAGCTATTTACTTGCCAGTGGTCCCAGACTTAAGAAGCCGATGATGAAGGATGATGGACAAAAAAGGAATACACATAAAAGTGTACTCACGGAATGTGGGAAGAAGTAAGAGCCACCGGAGTTTCGGTGCCCTGTTGCTGCAAGTTGGGCAAACTCAGAGGCGCACTGGGTTTCCCCAATAATCGATGTAACTCGGTTTCTGTGGCTTGATGAGTGGATGACAGATCTAATTTGGCGTTGAACGGCCGCGTGGGTGACAACTTATTGACTAAAGCGCGGAAAGGAAGACATGTGAAATATCCCTTTAATCCAAGTTTTTAAACCGCAACAAAACAACGCTGTTAGAACTCCTCCCCAATATTAGAACAAACGACCCCGCGACCTGTTTTGCCTGACAGCCAGGCTAATAAAGCGTCACTCTCTCTGTCTAGAAGCTTATCGGAAACAAATAGAACAAAGGTGTGTCAAGCTTTTACCTGACTCTTGAGCTTGCTGCAGACCAGACGTCAAAGTTTGTTTCAATTTCGATAATCGAGCTGTCGCTTTACCAGACCCCGTATCAGCTTCACTTGGGGCCACCATCTGTTAATCAAAGCAAAAAGAGTTAAAACATGATGTTGCTGCCATCTTTCACATAGTTTTGTGTTTTAATCCCTTAATTCCTCCCTGGTCCCTTGTGTTATGAAATATAATAAACAAAACATACATACATGAATGTGTATATATAATCAACCCCTACCAAAACAAGTTACATAAAAGCATTGATGAGGTTAATAAAGCCCATAAACAGCGCTTGTTCGATGCAACAGTATCCCAAGGGGTTCATAACTCCGCTCGCTGATGTACGAAGTTACACTGTTGGTGTTCATTTATAAAGTTAAACATGATGTTACACGCATACAACTTTTAACCCTATCTATGCTTTTAACCGACTAATCGGGTGCTGGAACTAATAAGCGAGCTGCGAACCCCTTTCAATACCCTTCGGGCTTCCATATTCCAAGACTGAGGCGGAAAATAGCGAGCTACAGGTGCTGCTATTGTAGTAGCGGATGAAGTTATCTTCGCCATCTGCACACATTTCCTCGGGCCACACCCCTCGACCAAGCCACGCAGAGCTACAATCTTAACTCGCTTTTAGCCCCGAGCTACGAGCAAAATAAGCCATCGAACGCACCAAATTGCTTCAAAACACATCTCTTCTAATCAGCAAGCAAAATATCCGGGTCCCTTGATGCACAACTTTAGTGCCCCAAATGAATATTTCCTGTCCTGGCATCATAGAATCGGATACAAAAGGCACCAGCTAGTTTGATGTGAGGGAAGCACTAAATTTATCCACCCTTTTGCCATCCAATCTGCATAATCACGATGCTTTCCACGCCAAAATCCACAACGTGAAGGGGAAGGGAGGCTTCCGCTCGTTCCTGATTCCCTATAACTGGAAAACCTCGTCACGTCTAACGTATTTGCCCTACACTTAACCTTCAAAACGGCCTAACACTCTTTTCCATCCTTTCAAAAATACTGTATAAGAAGAAATCTCAAAACGAAAATTTTTTCACAACCATTTTAAGTTGCGTGATACATAAAAGAACAAATACAAGCTTAAACCTGACAAAGTTTCCAAAAACTTTGAGCTGAATCCATTTAGAATGTTTTACCGGTAGCCGTGATAATTTCTTTAAAGATTTGAGCATCTTTCACGCATAACAAAGAGCAGATTTTGGCGTAGGTTTATATCTTGTATAACTTCCAAAACAATGAAATAACAATTATGTATAATGTGTTCAATGAACGTCATCTACGCCATTTCCTTCCTCCCTCGCGCTCTAAATATAATCGCTCTTTCCTTTGTCTCTATTGTATTGACGGGGAGGCATTTTGTGTCTTAAGACAGCCAGCATGTTCACCCTCGCGGTAATCAAGACCACAAGACCCGGCGTGTCATTAATGAAGCTTCAGCTCAAGCAAGAGACTCATTTATGCCTGTAATATATACATAAGAACCTAAAATTTTCTCTGACGTCAGACGGAATTACACTAATTCAAGTTCCGAAGTTCTGACACGTAGAAACACCTAGAAACATGTCGTTATCCCTTACCTTTTTGACGAAGGAAACCACATTGGTGGGCAGCATGCTGCAATTGGTAATTGGATAGCACTCGCTTGTTCCCCGCGGCCACGACAAATGAGCATTAATCACTCGGAATACGATTGCTCCAACTCAGCATCCTAGCCAGCAGTCTGGGTTGTACAAGTCTTGATCTTTTGCTCTTCCCAATTGCAATTATACATACAATGATCCACTCCAAAATTCAGGCCCTCAACCAAAGGATGGGTTAAATTTTACCTGTAAAAGAATAACTGTTAATATAGACGCGCATCCAACAGGTTTAGGATTTAAACTGTATATATAGGCTGCCATTAAAAAAAAAAAACTCATCCGATTTACTTTTTCCTGTCTGCGGGTGTTCATTTGTTCATGTAAAGCACCTTAGCACGGTAAACAAAAGATTTACTAAAGGTTTCTTGAACCTTCATAAGAAATTCTGCCTAAGCAAGAAGTTTATTAAGACCTAAAACTAGGCCAGAAAAAGGGGAAAAACAGCTTCTCAACTTTGCCGTAGTCCTTTTGCTCGAAATACATGAGCTTGTTTTTAATCCAAGCAATTAGTCTACTCAACTGAGACACAGAAGCAGGGAAATTTCGTTGCATAAGTCACACATACAAATTGTTGAACAAGTGTGGAGCATGTGATAAAAACACATAAAAAGCCACTTTATAAGCTTCCTCTGAGACTGCGGAGCACAACGAATTCCTTGCAAACTATGTCTTAGCTAGTGAGAAATTAAGTCTGAATTATAATGGCCACTGGCTTTATTTTAATCTCAAAAAGTTAATTCAGAAAAGCAGAAGGCCACGAAAGAAGTTCGCAGACATATGCAACAATGACTGATGGAGGTTAGAAATGGAACAGGTTTATTGCGAAGGTCGAAAAATAGTGGCTAAAAGATATGGGCAAATGGAAGTAAAAATTCATGTGCTAATGATGCAGGCTCATAGTCCTTGACATGAATTAGTCTGTCTATAGTGAAGAAAAGTGAGCATACCTTATTTTCTCACCTTTTTGGTGAGTTATTGTTCTGCGCTATATGGTTAGTTAGAAGCCGGAACAGTTTTCCCGTTTTCCTTTACGTCCAACTCGACGATGAGACGGGGACGAGCTGTAATTTATACGCCGACTAATAACCGCACCAGCTACCAGCGTTGCAGCTCCCAGAAGCTCGTTTGTCACGCAAATAATGAACCATCAGGTACAGTTACGAAGATAAATTTGTATGCATTCAGAAATTGGAGGCACGAAGAACTTGGATTAGTTTTATACAAACTTGTATAGAAAAGTTAAGTTAGAAGTTTCCCAATAGTGAAGTTATGAATGCTTCAAAGAACACAATTACAGCACTTAAAGAAAAAACTTGGAGGGTGAATTCGACTGAACAGAATGTAGCAAATTAAAAGTGAATGTTGCTCAAAGCTGTCTAGGAAGCAAACTAAGGGAGACGATGGATTAGAACGTTATTCTGGTGTAGATTGAAGACTGAGGATCCAGCAGCGCATGTGTAACAGACCACGCGATCGCAATGGGCCTTACACCTAAAAGTATCCTGTAAATATGACTGATAACGTGCAAGTTATGTAATGTATTTTTATTTTGGCTGACAATTGTCGTTTCATGTATTTCAGAAAAGGTCCGGTCTTACATGGACCTCTTCAGCTAATCTTTGTTCGACCAAGGGAAGTATTTGAACGGGATCACCAGCGATATTGTAGCTGGCAAATACTTGCTTTCTCAATCGTTTAGCAAGTCGAAGAGCCATCATGGTGGAGGTTTCATCAGAGGCAACCGGGTCTCCCAAAAGCTTGATGCTCAACGGTTGTTTTTCGTACGGCGTAATCATGGCAACAGATAGATCTTTGAACGATGCTTCAGAAGCTGTACCAATCCATATAAATAAACTGCCTTCCAATGGATACATTTGAAAAACTATGTCCATGTTCATGATATTACTCGAGAATTGATGAATTTTTATCGAGCTCGGCACAAAGTCTATTGACACTGTACTCATTTTTCACTTCAACGTCCAATGCAAGCAAAATTAATGAACAAAACTCTTTGAAAAGGTAAACAGTGAATCGACGGATAGGCGGTACCAAAACCCAAGGATAAACGCGGTAACAGTACGTTTCTAATCTGCAACGCGCCCCGCATCGCATACGCCATCTATGCTTAAGATTAAGCACAATTAGTTTCCGCGATCGGCAATTTGTGTATTGTCTATTGTGGCTTGGACCGAGGAAATAAATAAGGCTTTTGTTTTGCTTTTCTGCTAATAAAGGATCATGTCAAATTTAGCGCAGTTTGATACCTTACGGACGGAAACTTCGGTACGTCTTTTAGAACTCTTACCATCCATAATCTTCTGACTAAATTAACATATTTGACAATTTGCGTTCTATTAATATATTATTAATTATTATACAGCTCGTTTTTTTTTTTTTTTTTTTTTTTTTATTTATACTACCAGCGTGAGCGTTTGCTCTTTGCTGGCTTAAAGTTTCAAGTACATACATATTTTGGTAAAGGACTTATTACATTGATTATTACAGCTCGTTGCATCGATTATTACAGTTCTATATTGATTTATTACAGCTCGTTTTGTCACCATGTATCGAGATGGGAAACATAGACGCGTTTTGCAAGAGTGTCAAGAGCGCGAAATACTTGTAAGTTACTTAATGTTAATGTACGACGCTTAGATAAGTAAGTAATGTTTGTTTGGAATTCCGCTAGTGAGACGGACAAAAAGGCAGTCGCTGACCAAGTCTTCCGTGATGAAGTTATGCGTCTTTTGGCCGAGGCTGGTACTGACTCATCCGTCCAGACGACCAAAGAACATGATTTGTCAAAGTACGAACGAGTCGTGCAGCTTTGTTGTGATGCGGCTGTGAGCGATTGCTGTTCTCCAACCATGCCAGTGATCTTGCTGTCAGACATATTCGATGCTCTCACTTTGGATAAATGCGAAGAACTTTTCTCCTGTGTGGAAACAAAAGTTACATTTTGGAAACAAGACATGTTCTTTGCCGCATGCAAAAACAACTTGTTGCGTTTATGCAATGGTGAGTAACTTCGGTTTCCTTTTACTGCCAAGATATTTCAACAGGTTAATTCCAGATCTCCTACGTCGCTTATCGCGCTCTCAAAATACCGTCTTCTGCGGAAGGATTTTGCTATTTCTAGCCAAGTTCTTCCCATTCTCAGAACGCTCAGGTACGTTTCTTTAATCTGTCATTAATTTTGAGTTAACTGTGTTTCTTTGACAGGCTTAAATATCATCAGTGAATTTAATTTGGATAATGTTACCTCCTTTGGCACGCAAGAAGACGGTGATGGAGAACCCCACGTTAGCTTGGACGAAAATATTGATGAGGACCCAAGAGAAAAGAAGAAGTTTGTGTTCAAACTTCTATCACCATTTAGTAATAATGATGAGTTATGTACTTCCAGATTCCGCGTTGATTATAATTTCTACCGAAAATTCTGGGCGTTACAAGATTTTTTTCGCAATCCGAATCAGTGCTACAGTAAGGCTCCCTGGAAATCGTTTGCTGTGGTAACCTATAGAGAAAATGAGTTCACTTTGGCTCTTAGCCGGTTTCCTATGTTTATTTTCTTTGTTTTAGTATTCCAGTGATATCTTGAGCGCCTTCTCTAGCTATAAGCTGGACCAACGGCAGCAATTGAAGCAGAAAAAGGCTATTCGTGCTATGAACTTGGATGGAGGACAAGCAGCCACTCAGCATTACTTTGCTAAATATCTAACCAACCAAAGGCTGTTGGAATTACAACTGGGTGACTCCAATTTCCGACGTTATGTTCTCCTACAGTTCCTGATTCTTTTCCAGTACCTAGAGTGCAATGTCAAATTTAAGCAGTAGGTCTCGAGTTCTCTTATAGCGTCTTGCTAATGTTAAAGTTCTCTTTATATCTTTTCTTAGGGACAACCAAAAGCTGAACGAAGAGCAAAGCCAATGGGTAAAAGAAGCGGTGGAAAAGATCTATTCTTTACTCGAAGACACGCCCCCTGATGGCCCTGCTTTTGCTAAGAGTGTCCGATATATCTTGAAAGTA
The DNA here is from genome assembly GCA_022832235.1 of Lepidurus couesii. Lineage (NCBI taxonomy): Eukaryota > Metazoa > Arthropoda > Branchiopoda > Notostraca > Triopsidae > Lepidurus > Lepidurus couesii. The sequence continues at coordinate 33,357 of JAGJRP010000228.1, read as the reverse complement.
CGTCCTACAATAAACCTTACGAAAAATCGCTCTACATTGTGCTCTTCTAGAGGGAAGAGTTATGGAGTAATTGGAAAAATGAAGGCTGCCAAGAGTTTCGCGCTGCAAAACCAAGTTTGGAGTTGGCTGATGATGGTACTGAAAAGAAGAAACCACGTCGACGGCTCAAGCGCAAAGTTGGGGATCAAATACGGGATGCAGTGGCACGTAAAAAAGTCCTTATGGGAAAGTAAGTTGATTCCATGAAAGGGAATTTGATTCAGACTTCTTCTTAGTGCGGAATTGACGAGGCTTTGGAATTTGTGTCCGGATAATATACAAGCGTGCCGATCCAAAGAGCGAGATTTCTTGCCACTAATGGAAGAGCATTTTGCAGAAGCCATTGAGCAAGCCGATCCTAGCAAGCAAATCGAGTGCACTTACAAGTGAAATTTGCTGAAATGCGGACATTCGCTAACAAGTTTTTGCATTCTAGGCTTGTCAATAACAGTAATTATGCGTGGCGTGCTTTAAGACTACTGGCCAGGAAAACACCTCACTTTTTCACCCAAGGGAACACGCAAATTTCCAAGTTGCCGGATTATTTGGAAACGCTAATTAAGAAAGTAGCGAAGGACTTTCCGGTAACTTCTAAAATAGTATAAAAAAGAAACGGTTTAAGGTAATAAACTTATTCCGGCAGCAAAACCATTCCACAGCAGCGAAAGTAGAACCCGAGGAACCGGAACTGGAGCAGATTGACGACATGCCAACCGAATCAGAAGATCTGGGCACCAAGGAGGAAGAAACTCGCAACGAAGGTACTTTATTTGCTCAAACAATTTAAAAAGAGGAAAAAACAGTAGCAATTTTTACGTAATTATTTTAGTGGATGAAGAGATCGAGGAAGTTAAGAAGGTTAAAGTGGACCTTTGCACTTTGGAACAATTAATCGAATTGGCGAAACGATTAGGAGGCGAATGGAAGAGACTGGCACCGAAACTTGGATTTCATGTGGATGAAGTATAAAGCGCGCGTTATCTTTTCTCGATTCATTTAAACAAGTTTTTGTGTCTTACAGGTCGAGTATTTCGAATCGGAGAAACCCACCTCTGAACTGCAAGCGCAAACCATGCTGCAAATTTGGTTGGAAAACGAAGGCGATGATGCAACACCTGACAGTTTACTGTATACTCTAGAAGGGCTGGGCTTAAAGCATCTAGCGGATGGAATCCTTTCTAGCTAGATTCTGCGCCCCAACTGAAACTTCTAACGTTCTTAAGTAAACACCAACTCCAAAATTGCCCCGATGCTGACATGCCTTTTAATTTACTGAACTTCAATGAGCATTGTTTGAATACAGTAAAGTACGTGTAAAAGGTATTAATTTGCGTTGTGTGCTGCCACCGTTTGCCAAAAGCTGATGTTGAACAGTATTAAACCATCGGGACAAGTGCATAAGTTTTTCTTTGACTTGTAAAGGGAGGGCCGCCTTGAATGGAAATCATTTAGATGAATTAAACGAACGTTTCTTATATGTTTCTTACGTAGGTATGGTAAAGGGCGGTACATATTTCTCCATCAACTGCTGTAAACCGGTAACCTACGAAATAGGATCTATCTGCTAAGGCGGTGTTGAGTTCCTGTACAGGATTTTATAGCATTAGAATGGTTAGTGCGGTTAGTAACTATTTAGGCAATTTTTCTGTTATACTAATTCCTAACCTTGAGAATCACGGATGGAAGTTGTTGCTCCGCTGGATCTAGCGGATCCAAGAAAACTTTTTTGTATTCTTTCCATTGTCGGACTAAAGCTTGCTCTTCTAGACTGAGGACACAAAGTACCATTTTTTGACAGCAATTTGGTTGATCTCTTTGGAACTTCGAAACTATATTTTGGCTTAAGAACACAGCCAGCGCCATCTAAGGAGAGAACCTGTTGCCAACGCCACCTTTTTTGCAACGCGCCACCTCTTGCTGTGTCTAGTAAACGGCTTTTCTACCTTTGGGTTCATGTGAATCCTTGCTTCTGCGTAACATGAAGTCTGCAGATGTCAAGCTTATTTTGAAAGAATGATGCTTTGCATTTTGTTCCTCTATTTTGGTTCACTTTTGAAAATGGCATTGTATTTCGCTGAGTTCGGCACACTGTCCTTCAGTGACAAGAAAGCAGAAGTTGGAATCAAATGTTTAGTAGATCAAATGGTTACGGTACGATATCGGAATGGAATGTGGGAGCAAAAGGTTACTTACCCTTTGGACCCAAAAAACGAAACAAAACTACAAACTGTTTCCATAGTATTGTCTAACAAATTGGATGATATGTATACAGTACCATCAGTAGCGGTAATGCTAATAGGTAAAACGCCCTTTTTAGGAGGGACGAAAAAAGCGGAATCAACAACTTCCGGAATTTGTGGGACTCTTGTTTGGCACTTGCACGGCTTTTGGTTGGATATGGCAGGGTCCTGTTTAACTGAAAGGATGGGAAATGCAAAGTCGGATCTTGTCGCATGGTCATGTCGCTGGGGAAAAAGAATAGGAGGGATCGTGTCCACCTATTGATTCACTATCTTGGAAAGAAGGTGCTGTTACTTTTGTTGTTACGGTATATCAGAAGCATTTGAATGCTCTGTCAACCGGACAGCAGGGCCAACCCCTGCCTTCAGGTGAAAATGCAGCCAGAAACCAGCAAAGTAGGTCCTCCTAGTACGTCAGATCCGGTGGCTATATCCTTCTTGGTTGTCCTGGTCGTGATCAACCAGCAAGAGCAAACATGACTTCAGCACCTTTCGAATGCTTGGCACACGTCACCCGTGACTCATGCTGGATGACTTCCTTCTGTTAGCAATCCTTATCATGTTTTTCTCGTCGCATATGCACGTCCGGTAGTCACCAAATCTCAGAAACTCGTTACCTAAGTACTTTTTCTTCGTTTTTTTTTCTCATTCCAGATTTTGGTGGAAGAAAAGTCAATCTATATGAATTTTATCTGAACTTTTAAGCTGCTTCTGTTTACGGATAGTAATCCTTTTGGAAGTTTTGCCGTTTATAAAAAATACAGGAATAAAAAAGCTAATGAGTTTTCAAGACGTTGTTGCTCATTAATCTCAGTCGGCATGGAGTCTGCGATTCTAATGTGCATTTTTTTGTACGATGTAATCATAAACTGGTGAGAAACTGTTTTATCTTCCGGCTTTTTACCTCCCAAAGGGGACAGTGGCGCTCCGCCGGTCCGTTCTCCCGTAACTCCGCGGTTCAACTCGTTTTTCCTGGCGCCCAAGCAAGGCTTCAGTCGTTGGCGTGGCTTTGAAGAGTGCAGTTGTCTGGCCTGGGGTCAGTTTGCCGTGGATAGTCCGGTTTTCGACTTTGAACTCGTGAGCAGCTGCTAGAGTGTGCTATTGTATTGTTACAGTTCTCAAGCCGCGGATTTACTTACGGATACTTGGAAATTACTTCTAATAGGTAAACAACTCTCGAAAGACCAAAACAAGAAGTTGAAAAACAATTGAAATTCTTTCTAAAATAACTACCTATTATGGCAGTACCCGTCTAAAGAAAGGTATCAAAATATGACTAAAATCTAAAAAAAAGTAAGGGAAAGACCTCTATTTTTCCTTATTTATGAAGAAAAGGCTGGGAATAGGAACATGTAGGATGCTGTTTTCTTCTTGAATTAATCCGCTCAAACTCTTTTTCCCATGGAAGTTGGAACGTTACCAAACACGTTAGTATGGCCTATATTTCCCATTGTGTAAGTGTTGCACGCTCAAGGTATAATTTCCTGTCGTGACGCCATGTCCCAGGTATGTCAGTATCAGGGTTTGGTAAAGCTCCCCGTTTTCTTCGAATGCAATCCTTAAACAGAGCCCAGGCATTCTTATAACAAGGCGCCATCAAGGGCCTCAAGGGGGACGCAAAGCGAAGATAAGGAACGCGAGTCAGCTTGAAAGTCAGGAAGGCGTAGGTTTTGTCTTGTCCCTTTCCCATCTGCCATCCCCGTAGCGTTCGCAGGTAAAAAGAGAGAAGGTTTGCCCGTTTACCGTGGCTCCACAAGTGAGAAAGAGTGAAAATGCCACAGCTTAATGTTAAAGAGAGAGAAAGAGAAGGGACAAGGAAAAGCTCAAAAAGAATTAGAATAAAGGTGTGGTGGAAGGTGGAAACCGAACGAAGAAGGAAAAGGGGCAAGCAACGGGACTGCCGTTTGTTTCCCAAGCCCCAACGCCAACCCCAAAAGGCCCAACAGGTTGTTGTCCGCCATTTCGGGCGTTCCGGTCCGGTTTCAAGCATTTCAAGGCTCTGGTTTTTATAGACCCACACAAAATGACCGCCGAACAAAGATTTCGACTTGACTTGTCCTTGTTATCCGAACTTTAAAAATACAAAAGGTTTTGCTTACAAAGTAATTTTTTTAAGAAACAAAGGACTTTCATTTACATGCACGCTTTTATTAACAATTAATTGGTATGATTTATTTTCTCGTTACAGAATTGTTCGCGGAATGGAAATGTTTAAGGGTCCATTACCATCTAACGTATGGACGTTATCCGTTTGCAGTGGTTTCAAGTAGTGCCAATCGTGTTGGTTTAACCAAAAAGAAGGCAACTTGGCGGTGGAAGTGGATGGATGTTGATACCGCGTGATTAATTCGAGGCGTTATACGCCCCCTTCTTCAGTGGACGGATTTTTTTGGTGTTTACACATACTTTGGAATTATTTAATAAACTGAGAAACGGTGAAAATGCAGACAAGGATTATTCTTACCGGTTTCGTTTTGGTTGTCGTGTGCTGCACAGAACTGCAAGGTAAGCCAGTTTCAGTTTTTCCTTTGTTTTGTAGCAATGTAACAAAGTATAAGAGTAGATGGGCCACGAAAATCAGTGCCGAGAATAGTCAGCAAGCCTTGGCCGGGACGCGTAGCGTTGCCCCGGCTTGATTTCCGAGCGACTTGGGTTTCGCTGTTGTGCCGTCACGAACTAAGCCGGAGTAACGCCACAAGTTCGGCCAGGCTCACCCTCCCTAGAGAACTTTCGCAAGGGCTTGTTTCCAGCCCTATATTTGCGTTTGGTCTTCACAAGGGAGGGGGGAGGAAGGTCGCGCATTCTGACATTTTCCAAATCGACCCCATTAGTCCCTTCTGGCTGGAAGAGGGCTTGACTTGCGACTGTTTTAGGGTTAATGACACCCATATGTCACCGCCATGATTCCAAGAACTTAATTATTCCCTTGAGCGGCGTCAGATTTGTCTTTCGCTCTGACTCACGTAGCGCGATATTTTTCTTTTTCTTTGTAAGAAATGTTGTGCAGTTTCTCATCTTATTCTTTGTATACTTTTTGTATAGCATATTAGACCCCCCCCCTTCTTGCTGCCTATTATTGTTATCCTGGGCTTGCCCAAGGCTGACCTTTAACGTTGCAGGTGCCCTAGAGTTTTATAGGGAAGAAAAGAGGTTAGCGTTTTGAGTACTCTTTGGTACCTTAATTAACTTCCAGGGCCGCGGTATTCCGTAGAGCATGTCATTAGAGGCTATTGCAAGAGTGGCCGTTCAAACGCCTGAGCCAGGGCCTTTTGTTATGGTTTAAGATGGAGGGCCACTAAAGCTAACCAAGACGATGATGACGGTTAGCGTTAAGGCGAAGGTAAGGTCTGCTCTGTGGACAAAGTGCCGAAAAAGCATTGTCAAGCTCAAGTCGATTACATAAGAATTTGGCTTTTTGTATGCAAAAATGAACACTGTTGAGATATTTCACATCTTTTCGTCCTGTCACATGCTGAATGTGAGCTAATTTAATCCCCCTGTCACGATTTGGACAGTTTGACTGGCGCTTTGTGTTACTAAACTGCCAATCTAACTTTGTACTTACACAAGGCCCCTTACTTTGACGCAACTTTGACCAGAAAGATTCGGAAAGATAGTTTATCCCTGAAAAGCTTTGGATTTCTGACCTGAAAGAGCGAGGGGGCTTTAAGATAACAATAGTGGAAGGCGGGGGGAGGGTCTTTGTGATCTACTCGTGGATTCCACTCGGTTTTCAAAGGAATGCTACCGCAGCGTGACAATTGGAGTGCTCTTGTTCCGTGCACAGAAGCGAAAACGTTATGGGAATCTTTTGTGGTTACCCTTCTCGCTCCTCCTATCCCTTTCATATTTTTTTAATTTATTTTTTAAGCAAATGCAGAGTGGCATAACCGGGAGATGGGAGGCTTTTGATCAGCTTTCGGTTCGAGTGCGGTGATGAAGCGAGGCTATGATATAAAACGTAATAGACAAGCAAAGGATAGTTTCGTTCTTGATTGGCTTGGGCGTAGTGATCCGCTGTAGCATACTAGGAGCGTGAAAGGATTTAGGGAATACAAAGCTTGAGAACTTGATAAAACTTCGACGTAAGATTTCCCGTACCTGTGCTGTAGAGCGTTATGTGATGCATTGGATGATATATACCGGATACTGACATCCGTGCTTGGGTCGTCAAGCTTGGTTGGACACCTTGTCACATTTTGTAAAGCACGAGAAAAGAGAGAGGCAGTAGCCCAAGTTCTTTGGTTTGAACCTGCTAACATTGAGTACCTTATCTTTAGCACAAAGATGTAAGAGTTAATAGATATTTAATTTAAAATTTAATAAATATTAATTTAACTTAAAATTTAATATATATATTAAAGGGGTTATTTAAAACCAGTGTTAATTTAGGTTTACTGTACTTGTTACAATAAGGCATACAATAAGTTTACGTTTCTTTGTTATTCACTGTTGAGCAACGTCAAGGTATGCCGTACTAGCTTTGCCAAGGCCAGTCTGCCAGGCCACTAGTCGCGTTGGGGGACATTTTCTCCCATTTCTAACGCCGAACTTGTGGCGTTACTCCGGCTTAGTTTCGTGACGGCACAACAGCGAAACACAGGGACTTCTCGACAAAAGGACTAGGGTCCCCGACAGTAGGACTACCAACCCCTACCTAACCAAACCCGAACCTAAAGTCGGGGTTCGTAGTCCTTACGTCGTTCGTAGTCCTTTCGTAGTCCGTGTGACGTAATTTTTAAAACGGCGGAGTCACCTTTTATTCTCGTTGGCTCTTAACCAATGAGCGGAAACTTTTTGAACTCGAAATGCTATTGGTCCCTTGAAACATTAAGGCACCGTACTCCTTGTGTCGGATCCGTAATCTTTGTGTCGCGTAGTCCTTATGTCGGGGACACACAGTCCTTTTGTCAAAAAGTCCTTGAGTCGCGTTTCCCTTGTGTCGGGTACACCAATTCCTTGTGATGCGTAGTCCTTGTGTCGCCCAGTCCTTGTGTCGCGCAGTCCTTGTGTCGAGGTCCGTTTCGGGAATACCTAGTACTTCTGTCAAGAAGTCCTTGAGTCGCGTTTCCCTTGTGTCGTGCAGACCAATCCCTTGTGATGCGTAGTCCTTGTGTCGCGCAGTCCTTATGTCGCGCAGTCCTTGTGTCGCGCAGTCCTTGTGTCGAGGTCCGTTTCGGGAATACCTAGTACTTCTGTCAAGAAGTCCTTGAGTCGCGTTTCCCTTGTGTCGGGTACACCAATTCATTTTGTCGAGAAGTTCTTGTGTCGCTTATTCCTTGTGTCGCGTAGTCCTTGTGTCGGGGTCCGTAATCCGTGTGTCGCGTAGTCCTTGTGTTGGGGTCCGTGTCGGGAATACCTAGTCCTTTTGTCGAAAAGTGCTTGTGCCGCGTTGCCGTGGTTGCTTAGCCGGAGTGCAGCGACGATCCCGGCCACCTTGAAATGGCAACCAAGCCCTAACGCAGGTTTGGGTCCACGTAGTTGTATTTGAAACAGCTGGACATGATTTTGGGTTGCATTGTATGGTTTTCCCCTCCTTGGTAATGAGCAGTGCCAAGAAAGGCTTTCGCATGGTTTTGAGGGAAGTCGGGGGCAAATTCTTCGAGCTTTCCGTAGCATGCCTTGAGGCCATATGTAGTTAAGGAGACACTTGGGGCATAAATAAGGTTTAAGAGATGCGGTGATCGTCTGATGTGTGTTGAAAAAGCATTGTAAGGGCAGGGGAGGGTGGATATTTGTTCCAAAGACTTGGTGAGGTGTGAAATGTGCTTCCAAGGCTTTTGCTTTGACATGTCATACAGCTGTCAGCAAGTGTAGCACCTTCTAAGGCCATTGATGTTCGAATAATGACCTCTCGCTCACTCGGGCTGTCAAGATCGCCTCAAGCTATAATTTAGTCGCTATTTTATAGCCCGATCACTTCCTTTTCATACACGTTTCCAGTTTTCCTTCCCGACCGTCCGGGATTTTGATAACATAATTTCTTAAGGTTTTCCAAAGATTTTTTTCCCCTTGTGGTATTCAAGTGCTCATGCGCAAAAAGGGATCTAAAGGATGAAGGTATTATCCGTGATAAAAGGAGGCGGCAAATACAAAAGGATGCGAACACCACTTCCGAAAGTATCAATGTTGTATAGGAATGTATGTGGGCAACGTCCTGGAAATCGCTGAATAACTGAGATCCGTGATTTAACTCGAGTCTTCCTTTAAATCCCTCCTGTAAAGAAAGGTTCAATCTCACATCTCAGTGGCTTGTAAAGTGAGCCGAAAGGGAAATCGTGCGTTGTTGAGCTGATTAGATCATACTAGTAAGTTGACAATACATGTTTTGTCCGCATCCAAGTCTGAAAATCTTCTTATATTGGGGATGAGATGGAAGTGCGAGGTCCTGGTAAGGTTAAAATCGCCATATGGGTGCCGTAAGGCAGATTTTTAGACAGGGGGGAGTAAAAAGATAAGAAACGCGTCAAATTTTCAAGTTTCCCGGACTGAAATGGCATTCTTGCCACGTCGTATCGTTAGGATTTTATTAGCGCCGACTGCTCAGCAACCTTAAAAACACATGTGTTTGGGGCAAATAACTTCTGAACCCCCCTCTACAACTGGGACAGGAGTTGCACTGAATTCGTTTCTTTTTTTCTTTTTTAAAAATTTTGCTGTGCTAAAGGGATGTGAACATAACTTATGACTTGATATTACTGCGTTGCAGTATTGCACTTTTGTTGAGTATAATTTAGGCTCTTTATTACCCAAGGGTATAATAAGAGCATGAAATAAGATGACGTGTTGGGGAGGGAATGTAATTAAGGGGATCGAAAAACGCAGTAAATCACAAGAGCATTGGGGTGGGGGGAGAAGAAGACTGGAACGGGAACGTCTATGCGCTATGAGCTTTTCAACGTGTCGATTGGGGGTCGTCTGTGAGGCTGTAAAGGGCCCTGGCCTCTGACTTTCTGTTATTTATACGAATGCGAGATGAGCGAATGAGTGAAAGAGAGGTCTGGCGTTGCATTAGTGGTGGCTAAACGGCTTTCTTCGCCTGACTTTCGCGCCCTGCTAATGTCAACTTTGTAGTACGTATGTAAAGCCTGTTTGAGGGTCTCAAGTCATATAATAATATATAACTCACCGGTAGTGGTTTCCTGGCCGTGAACATTACGTCTGACTCGAGTCTCGAGTATTTCCGAGGCACGATTTCGGTTAAGAAACCACTTCCGCTGACTCATTGAACGTAGCGTAACGATATTTTAAGTATTTCCGTGGCCCATGGAATACTGCCTAAAAAAATAAGTTTTTAAAACAAAGTTTAGGAGCGTGCTCCATATTGGTGCGCGAAACCACGAAGTACTGTACACGAAGTAGCCGTTAATGTTTTAAAATGTCAGGAAAATCGTTCGATGTTGTGCAGCGTTACTGGCGGGGTGGTAGGGGCGATATGGACAGGGTCTCTTACAGTAAAGTGACCTTTGGAAGCTTTTTGAAAGCTTGTAAAGATGGCCTTAATTTATGAGAGGCGTGCAACAGCGTGACTGAACATATACAGTACAAGGATTCAGGATCTGGATCGGTGAACTTTGACACTGTTTATACCCTGAATTACAGCCCTTGTCTTGTCTCGAAATCTTGGTCGGAAGTCTGCTCCGTATCCAAATATCCATGCGACCCACAAATCCGTCCCTTTTTTATGTTGACGCAGGCGAAATTCCAACGCTAAGAGATGCCAATGCTTCCGACTCGAGTCACTATACATCTTCTTCAAATTAGCGTGTTAAATGGCGCAGAATTGCCTTACCAAACCAGACAGCCACCTATGAACTGCCATTGGGCAGCGCTAAACCAATGTGGGCGAAGCGATGATGAAGGATTGCCACGATGCAACCTTTGACCAGATTTGAATTTGTTGTTCACATATTAGTTCCCAAATCGTGCTACAAGGCGAATTCGTTGTTCCCTTTTACAACTTTCAACACTTTGAAACTGGAAACTTTGAAAGTATTCAAACTTTTGAAAGCTTTCTAACTTTGAAAGTTGTGAAACTTTGAAAGTTTTCTAACTCTGAAAGTTTTCTAACTCTGAAAGTTTGGAAACCATGTATGTTTGAAAACTTTGAAAGTTTTTAACTTCGAAAGTTTGGAAACTTTTGAAGTTTTCAAACTATGAAAGTTTTCGAACTTCAAAAGTTTGGAAACCATGTAAGTTAGGAAACTTTGAAAGTTTGGAAACTTTTAAAGTTTTGAACTCTGAAAGTTGTGAAACTTTGAAAGTTTTCAAACCTGCAAGTTTTCGAACTTCGAAAGTTTGGAAACCATGTAAGTTTGGAATCTTTGAAAGTTCAGAAACTTTGAAAGTGTTCTCTGGAAGTGTTCGAACTTCAAAAGCTTGGAAACTTCGAAAGTTTTCTAACTTTGAAAGTTTGGAAACCATGTAAGTTTTGCAAATTTGAAAGTTTGGAAACCCTGTAAGTTTTTAAACTCACATGGTTTCCAAACTTTCAAATTTGCAAAACTTTAGAACTTTGAAAGTTTCCAAACTTACATGGTATCCAAACGTTCAAAGTAAAACGTTCGAAAGTCCAAACGTTCGAAAGTCCAAAAACGTTCGAACTAAGTAAACGTTCGAACTTAGTAAACGTTCGAACTTCGAACGTTTGGATACCATGTAAGTTTGGAAACTTTAAAAGTTCTAACATTTAAAAAGTTTTAAAACTTTGAAACTTTGTAGATTTTAATTATTTATTAAAAGTCAGGTCTGGCGCAATGTGATATCCTGCATCACTTTTTTTCCTTATTCCAGTGCAGGTGCACTTTGTTTAAGTCGATGTTTGAACAGTCTACCTAGGCATATTGCAGGATTCTTGTTATAATAAGGGTCGTAATGAGAGCGGCTAATGCGGGTTTCCATTTGCGCTGGGCGATAGCTAGATTTTTACCCCTGATGGATGGAAATCGTCTTTAAACTCGTCTTCTATCCTTGTCAGTCAAGCCAAAAATCTGATGCCCATTTCCCCCTTTGAAATGGAACCCTGTAGGGGTAAATCATGCAAACTCACCTGCCCTTATGAATATGCTAGTATTCCTATCTCTCCCCCTCTTTTCCGTTTCTTTTTCTTTTTTCTTTTTTCCTTCTTCCTTTTATTTCTCTCCCTGATTCTTTCACACGCTTTTTCAACGTCGCTAAGTCTCTCGTCTTTCGAGTTCTACGTCTTAAACCTCATGGCTGAAGCATTTCCAACGTATGTGATGTGATGGAGCGTTACAACTAATCTGGACCTGTCCATCTAATGGACAAACGCAACAGGTTTCCCTGTTTTTGGTGCTTCTTGCATGGCGCAGTTGCTGAGCCTTCCTAAGATTTCGGCTCTCGTGTGGTCGACTTTCTGCTTTCTGGAACGTCAGATAAACCCGCATGATTGTCGCATATTGGGGTTTAGGTTCCATTGGACATTTTAAGAACTCTAGCAGAGCTCCCAAAGTTGATGCGAGAACGCATTGAATGTCTTTTTAGATGAAGTTTCTATAAGAGAATAGAATGGCTTTTTCACAACCGGCCCCATATTCGTCTGAAGAAAGAATTCCGTTGGAAAAAGTCGTCCTAAAACCGGTTATGGCTCATCTGAAAAACGTCGGATTGCCTCGGTGGAAGTTGGGAGCCTGTGGTCTGGCCACTTTTTCCCTTTTTTTTTAAGATATAGATTTAACTTCGTCCATACGAACGGTTTATGTTACACAGATCCATCCTTACGGCGTCTGTGCTTCACAGATGCCGGAAACAAAACATCCAGAATCACTAAGCTTTCTTTCAACCGTTTCTTTATGATTTTCTAGGGGAGAAAGAAGTTTATAACTTTCGGTAGATCAGCAAGTCCTTTTTGTGGAGGGGCGTTTATTTTCCCAAGATTTTTTTAAAAAAAAATTTTACCTTTTTTTATACTGGATGTGATAGAAACTTGCATGGGGTAATTAGAAAGACAGGATGGAGACGAAGCCGGAAAAGTGGTTTTCGTTTTGTAGCGGATTGATTGAGATGGGTCTACCATAGGTCATCTGTGGATGCTAATTGCTTTCTTGTCCCCTTCTCGTCTTCAATTTTTCTTTTCTTTCTTTTTTGAGTGGGAGGGGGGTACTGAGACTTGGCTAACGGACGAACGTTTTGAAGCTAGATAAAAAAGGAAAAACTGTTGGTTTTCTGGGCGCTGCATACAGTTTTGAAGTTGAAAACAGCGCCATAAGGCAAACGACTAGCATCCTGGCTTCCTCATTGGTCCGTCTGCGTCGAACGGAAAAACTTGGCTCCATTCAAATTAGGAGTCCCGAAATTCCGTTGTTCCTTACCTTAACCGAAAAGTCGCCTCTTTGACCGTTTACGGTCACGAGCTTTAAATACGAATAGAACTGGCTCAAGTGGCTTTTAGAGCTTTACTGGCTTTACAAGTTTTTTTTTTTTAATATGTATACTTGTCTTCTTTTTCTTTATCAACACGAGACGGCGCAGACATTGAAATTGGAATTTGCGGGGTTTTCATTTCCTTTTTTTCGCAATACGATATCTTGGTGTATACAACCCAATTTTCCTTAGATGGCCAGGCTGGAATCGGAATCCGAACCCCGAGCTCTCAGTCAGCATTCTTAATTAGCAGGCTAGCGTTCGCAGGTTTTGAAAGGAAAGGCAAAAAGAGAAAAAGGGGCTGGGTGTAAATTGAAGAAGAAAAACCGTTGCTGTAAAGAAATCCTTCCAACCTTGACTGTCCCCCTTTTTTAAAAAGCTTTTCTTTGACGTGTCGAACCTTAAAAAAATGGTAGAAAAATAGCCGAGTCATGACGTATACAGTGAAGCTCACTTCATTTCTCATGCATTCAGTTACCAGTGCGGGTTGCGTTATTAGTAAGTGTGAGTAAGAGAAATAAACTTCGTCATGGTTTATTCGTGGGAGTGGCCAATTGACTTTTCGATAAAAATTTTCCTTAGTTTTCCAAGGAAATCCAGCGATAAGATAACAGCTTAACAGTAATTTTGTTGGTTCAATATCCTGACTTTGGATAAAGAATGCCAAAATATCTGCAGTGACTAATCAAACTGGAGATAGTGTACTGTCAGCTTCAAATTTCGCAACTAAAATTCTGAAAATTTAAAATCAGGGCCTTTCAAGTGTCCTGATTTCACCTTGTCGTGGACTCTAAACTGGTGCGTTTACTTTTTAAAATAAGTAAACAATGAAGGATGCAATGTAACTCGTAAAAAGGAAATACTAAAAAATATGTAAGGTATTGTCCTTTTTTTGTTTTGTTTTTGTATCCGCTAACAGGCGAAGTCGCACTTTCATTAGTCAGGCATTTCCCGTAGCTTTCGTTGGGTTGAAAAATGTACATTAGATTACAACAGTGTACAGTACGTTTTTTTTAAAAACGACCCCAACAAACCGCCCGCAACTGTATTTCTGGGAACAGCACTACGGAACAGCATTAGGGCTATTCGCACGGCCATTCGCAGCACTGTTTCCAGACACGCCGTTGCGGGCCATTAGGACAGTATATGGTTTGTTGGGGTCGTTTTTTTTTAAACGTACAATACATCGTTTGTACATTTTTAGCTAGACAGTATTGTATTTACGGTCTCTGTACTAGGAACTACAATTGTACTGTTTCGTGCAGTCATGGGTTAAAAGTGAAAGATTGTTTGGGGCTGGTGAAATCGGAACGTGATTTTCCCGAACTTGGGCGCGTTAAACAGGTCAGTGAGGGAGAGAAGTAGCAAACTCTTGTGACTTTAAAGCTCCCACAGTTTTACAGCAAGGGGAGGGGATTTTTATTACAGACGCGATAGGAAATTCAGTGTTGCTCGCCACGTCCGCGCCATTAGGTTGTAAAAAGTTGGCGCCTGATCCAAACAAAAGCCACTTTCTGCTCTCCCACACGGCAAATGGGCTTCCTCTGCTCTCGGTACTAAACTCCGCGAGTTAATCCTATCAAGTTTCCAGTCACCTAAACAAAAAACCTTGAGGGGCGAAGAAGGAAGAAGCAGCGCGTAGTATGGATAATGCGTATAAACAAATAAGTGTCTATGGGTACCGAACGTAAGCACTAGAAGCATCTGCATGGAAGTTTTCCTTCCAACAAAATTCCTGTACACATAAACACGAGCTGTGAGCCTAATTGGAAAAAGCCTATCACATTACGCCTCACACGTGGTTCGCGTGTGTTGCGTGTGAGAAGATCTATAATGACTTCATTAATTCGGAAACAGCAGCTTTGTGCATGTTTGGGGAATCCGAATCCGTAAAACCCTCAATCCGCGTTGCCTAGGGCTATCTATTCTCTTTGTCTAGCTTCTTGTTTATGTTGCACAGTAAGGCATTCATGCGAGATCCAGAGCGTATTAGAATAGTCTATTGTACAGCTAGTGCAGCACTCTAACTTGGGTGTTTTCCCAACGGTCAGATAAGTTGCTATGGCTACTTCTAATCAGGAAAAGATACTTGAAACCCCAAGGCAGATAACAAGATAACGTATTAATGGCTGCTATCACACACAGGCTCCAAAATACAAGGTACCGAGCGAAGCATTCTTAAGCCGGGTTTACACTACCGAGTCGCGCTAAGGTCAAAATGAAAATGTTCGGAAACTTTAAACGGTTGTGCTCTAGTGCCAGCAGGCCCAAGTAACGCTACGAGTCCCGGCCTGACCTTGTGGGAAACGTCGGAAGAAGGCGGGGGAAACAAAGCGGTATAGATAAGGGCAAATAGTATCGGAGAACATTAAGCACCGTACAAATGTTTCGGAAACTATGTCTGCCAGCTGCTGGGAAAGTTTTCTAAGGGTGGAGGTCGATTGAGTGCAATTTGTAAAATTGCGAAAAGGTATCATTTCTCTTCCTCATGTCCCAGGAGTCTTGATCCTTGCGAGATTAAGTTCAGATGCTACCTGAAGAGCCGAAGAGGAGTTGATGTATGGCTTCCTAAGCATAATAGTCGTCTTCCCGTTTTATTCTTTCGTTTTGCATTAAGTTTCATCCCGTCTTAGCCCCCCACCTTGTGTTTTCCGGCATGACAAAGCATTATAGAACGGCATCCGGAGGGAAAAGAGAGAAAACATTCTCTAGTTTTAGAGCCCCTTATTATCTGATTGCTTGATTCACCTTAAAAACCCTCCCCATGTCTTATTATGCCTAGTCAGGAACAGGGAGAATGTGGCAAATCAACCCATGTTTTACACACTGTCAATTCCTATACTGTGCTGTAAAAAGACCATGAAAAGGGCGTGTTAAGTCTTTGGAAGGTGTTAAGCTAAACTAAGATTTGCTGTCAAGGGATCAGAAATGGTTATAAAATAGCGTATTTTTATATATGTATTTTTCCTTATTTCAGGCAGACGACATCCGCGTCATCAATCAGAGGATCAGAGCCACTTGAATGCAGAGCGTTTGTTCTTGCTGGAACAAGCAGCTGAAAGAGAAGCAGATTCAGACTGGACAGTTTTGAGCCGATCCGGACGTCAGGTATCGAGGAACCCCGGTAATCGTTTGAGCACAAGAGTAGTGGCCCTTGATGGTTTTTCTACACGCGATCCGAGTCAAGAATTGGATCAACGATCGTCTCAGGTATGCCAAAATATATATTTTTTTAAATATATAGATATTTTTATGTTGGGCTTGGAAAAGGGGTAAAGGGGAGGGGAAAGAAGATTGAAAGGTCCGTATATCCATATGGCACGCGAAGGAGCTGAAGCTTCAGCTGCATGCGGACAAGACAAGCTGAAATCCGAGCCTGGGCCACTTTGTCGTCCCTTTCTTTTTGCTTATTCTGTGCATTTGCTGACACACCACTCGAGTCGAAAAAAGGCTTCCTTTTTAGCCTGGAGGCGACACAGCCAATCTACTAATGAGCTTATATTTTGTGACCAATTTAATGATTTTTGTTGAACATGTTTTGCCCGGAAAGTTCCAACTGTTCTAATCGCTTTTTGTTTTTCTCAGGATCCTAAACGAAGTGGGACCAAATTGAGGGATTACCAAAAGCAGAATGTATTTAGACCCCAATTCGTCGATTGCTCTTCGGCATCTGTGTCCGAAGGTGATGGACCCGGTGCATATGTCACTCGAGTACGTATAATTAGAACTTTCTTCGTGTATTTTGAAAGCAGAATTTACAGTACTTCTACGTCAATTAGACCATTTTGGGAGGGCATTCTTAGCTCCATTTATTTATTTATGCGTGTTTTATTTTTGGTGTTTATTGAACTAAAGCCTAATACTAAATTTAATAAGAAATTCAATTTAGTATTTTAAAAGATTGTCTGATCTTTTAATGCCACGGTATACTGGAAACCTTATGCATGTCAAATTGTCAAAGCATGTCAAATTTGATTCGAAAATTATCATTCTTTGCACAATATAAGAAATTGTACATATTGTGACAATTATGCATGGGATGTATAAATCTACTTTAACTGCTGATTTTCATTTGTAGTATCGGTTTCACCAATTTTTCATAGTGTTCAAGTTATGAAAATTTTAAATAAATCATTTATCAAAATCTTAAGCAGCAGATAAAGTAGATTTTGTTATTAAGATATCTTCAGAGAAAGATTTTTTTCGATTGTCCCTTTCTGTTTCTTTTAACTTGTTTAAATGTCCTAAAAATTCCACCGAGAAAAGCTATGACATCAATGCCATCTTTGGACAAAATTATCAACTACTTGCAGTACACCGTGGTAAATGAGGTTTGAAAATATTGAAAGTTTCTTTAGTTTTTTAATATTAAGTTGAATTTCTTATTAAAAATAAAAGCTTTCTTCCGTATCTAAAGAAAGTCAATTAATTACGACATAAATTTAGATTCGCGCCATTGATAACGATACTGGACCAGCGGGTGAGGTATCCTATACCTTAATTACCGCTGATGCTTCCCGACCTTTCGAAGTGAACAAAACGACCGGTATTGTTTCCACCAGCAAGGTAAATTGAACTGCGTGTGAATGCATTAGGATCGTGGCGAATTGAGCTACTTGTGTTTCATTATTTCATTTCTTGTATGGGTTGAATGTAGTGGTTTGACCGAGACGAACCTGCTCGTGAGAAAATCGCCTACGTGACGGTAAAAGCTACGGACCATGGCACACCGTCGTTGGAAGCCATTTGCACCTTCTCGGTCAACATTACTGACGTGAACGATAACAGCCCCATATTCGATAAAGTGGTAAGCTGAAGCTTTTTTCGAACCTTGTTTTTGGGCTGTCTGTCAGTGAGACTGTGAGAAGCTGCTAGTTTTAATGAAATTGACGTTCGTATCCGTTACTTTCCTTCTCTCCCCCTCTCCGTGTAGTCTTATGACGAATCAGTTCCTTCAGACACGCTGGTGGGACGCCCAGTAATGCGAATTGCAGCCACTGACATAGATTTTGGGGAAAATGCCACGGTGACGTACAGCTTGCAAGTGGATAAGGCACACGACGCTGGTTACTTTGCCATAAATGACGTTTCCGGCATTATTTCTCTCAACAAAACATTAACGGTACATTTTGTTTTTTATTTCTATAAAAAGAGAAAGGGGGCAAAGCTCGACAGTGTGAATAACACGTTTCTCGGGTATAGCAAGGAGAGAAGTATCTCTTCCGGTTGAAAGGCATCGCCCAAGACGGCGGTAATCCTTCGTTGAGCAACACAGTTGATATTACCATCGAGGTGGCGTCCTCCAAGAACCGCCCGCCTGTTTTTACCAACATTCCATCAGCAACCATCCAAATTCGGGAAAATTACGGGGATTACAAAACACCAGTGGCTACTCTGGAAGCCCGTTCAAACTTGAATGATTCCAGCGAGCTTTTCTTTGAACTTGTCAATGGGCAAACGCAGCAAACCAACGTGGATGGGACCTTTACGATCCTGGAGCGAGGCAATTTCGTCGACATCAAATTAGCCAAGCCGTTAGACTACGAGACTGTGCAACAGTACACTCTGACTGTCCGCGTGAGGGTAAGTTTCGAGACTATTTCTTTAAAAATATTCTTTAAAATATGGGGATTTTGTAAATAGATATTGAGATATTTTTTAAAAATTTAGAATACCGGAGGCGGAGCATCAGAAACAGTTGTAGACTTTGAAGTGACAGATGTTAACGACAATCAGCCAGTATTCATTCCCGTGGATCGAGCGTCTGTTATGGAAAACTCGATCGCCAATACATTCGTCGTCAAGATCCAGGCCACTGATAAGGACGGCACTTCACCCAACAATTGGGTCAAGTATCGGCTTGCCAATTTTGAGGAGCTCTTCAGGATTGATTCCAACACGGGCGACATCTTCACTTTGCAAAGTTTGGATCGAGAGACGCAAAAATCCTATGGCTTGAACGTCATTGCGTACGACGGAGCACCTTCAGCCTTAAACAACGACGGGAAACCTAATGAAGGTAGGCATAGTAACTTTTTTCTTTTTTTATGTTAAATGCCATCGTAGGCCTCGTCTATTGACGGCTACTTTTATTGAAATTGCATGACTCTTACACGTAGTTTCTTGTTGAGGTTATTTCTAAATTCGCCATTTTTTATTGTTTGTAGCGGCCAAGAAAGTCTTTATAGAAGTAGGAGATGCCAACGATAACGCACCTTATTTCCCGAAAAACTTTTACGCGGCCAGTATCAAGGAAAACGCCGACGTTCGCGAGCAAGTCATATATGTGCAAGCTTTAGATAACGATACCGGTATATATATGTACTTACAAACTGTGTTCATTCCGAAACATAATCCTTGTTATCGTTATATATTAGACTATAGCATTACTTACTCCATTACGGATGGAAATCTTGGCAACGCCTTTGATATCGAAACCCAAACGGGTCTAATTAGGGTCAACACTCCTTTGGATTACGAGAAAGTTAAACAGGTAATCTAGTGCTTTTAACAGTTCAACAGGTGACTAAACGGATTTTTTAATTTTTGTTTTAGTATAATTTGACTGTAAAAGCCTCAGATGGAGCGAACCCTGATACCAAAACGACCGTGTACATCAAAGTGGAAAACGTAAACAACAAACCACCTGTCTTTGATGGAACAGTGGGAACTTCTTTGGTTATTCGAGGCATTCAAGAGGAAAGCATTCCGACAGACCCCATTGTCAAGATCCATGCTGAAGATCCCGATTTTGACCCTGAAAGTGGCGTGCCCTCTTACGTCAATTACCTATTGGTCAATAGCCATGATGCGAATGCTTTCCGCATAGATAACGTCACAGGCGAACTCTTCATCATCAAAGTAATGAGCGGTTAATACAATTTACAAACTTTGCCTTCTTCTGGAAACTAATGCTTTTTCTCATTGAACCAATTTAGCCTTTGGACCGAGATGGACCCAATGGATACTCGCCGTGGAGTGTATTCGTTACTGCAGTGGATCGGTTAGGCGATGATCCCAAAACTATGGAAAGTACCCTCCAAGTCTTGGTGGAACTCGACGATATCAACGACAACGCTCCTTACCTCGATATGGTAATTCCACACTATCTTTTTCTTTATTATTTGTTGATTTTTAAGGAAAAAATTTTAAGGGAGACAGTCAGATGAAGTCGTTATTTTGTATTTTTTCATATTTTTGTTTGTTTTATTTTATGCATTTTTATATATTTTTTAATTTTTCAATTTAATTTCTATTATTATTATTATGTATTATTATACCAACGGATATTCGACAAATAATAACAAAAAAGTATTTGTTAATATTTATTGTTATTATTATTATTTTTCATATATTTAGTTATTTTTTGTACATAAAATTTAAAAAAAAATCATTACGTGTGTAGGGACCTGTAGTGTGGCGGGAAGAGCAAGGCGCTGGCCGTGTCACTCCGCTTAAAATTGCCGATTACGACGGTCCTTCCAACAGTGGGCCCTTTACTGCCTCGATTGACGAATCGGCCGATGAAGATATCAAACAACTTTTCCGGGTTACCAAAGACGGGGAAAACTACATACTGGAAGTTACGAGTACTTTAGACCGCGAGCAACGCAAAGAGTATCTGATTCCCATTTCGCTCGGGGATTCGGGCATCCCTAACCAGAAAGGCGTATCTATTTTGACCCTCATTGTGGGCGACATCAACGATAACCCCATGTCCGATGGCGCGAGTTCCATTTCGGTCTTCAACTACAAAGGTCTGCTGCCGGAGCTGGTCATTGGACGGGTGTACGTAACCGATTTGGATGACTGGGATTTACCGGACAAAGACTTTAGCCTCATGGAACCTCGCAGCCCGTACTTTTCGGTTTCGCCCCAAGGCAATATTACGATTCGAGCCGGTACCCCAGAAGGCATTTACAGATTGGAAGTGTCTGTCCATGACCGCGTGCGGAATGAAAATGCCGTTGGCACAGTCACCGTGACAGTCAAGGAAATACCCGAAGAAGCTGTCCGCAAATCGGGGTCCATTCGACTGGCAGGGATCACCCAAGAACAGTTTTTAACGCCTGTAAATGGGGTATGTTTGCTAGATTGCGTAGAGCGTTCTGCTTTATTGTTGTGTATAAACGTCTAACTGTTTTGCAGGTTAGCAAGAAAGATTTGTTGAGAAGCAAAGTGGCCAGCATCTTTGGAATTCCGGAAGAAAATGTGGATTTGTTTACGATTGTGCCTAAGAAAATGGGCAACGAAAGTTTTATTGATGTTCGTTACTCGGCCCATGGATCGCCTTACTACGCGCCCGAGAAAATTAACGCCAAAATGGCCGAAAATGCTGAAGAAGTAAGGCTTTCATACCCTTTTTTATGAGTAGTTTATTAAAGTTTAAATTTTCTTTAAGTTGGGCAAATTGATGGGCGCGAGGATTGAAATGATTGGAGTGGACGAATGCTTGTATGAGCACATGGCCTGCGATGGTAGTTGTTCAAACGATTTGGAAATCGTGGATAAACCGTACATGATTTTCACCAACACGTCTTCCTTCGTGGGTGTGGACGCGCGTGCCAAAGCTCAATGCGTCTGCTTGGCTGACTCCGATAGTGTTGTTTCCTCGTGCGGGGATCCGACCTTTTGCATGAACGGTGGAACGTGCGTTTCTGCAGCCACAGGCCCTAAATGCAATTGTTTGGAAGGGTTTGATGGGCCCCGGTGCCAAGGCTTAGACGTGGCCTTCTCAGGAAAGAGCTGGGCGTTGTACGAACCATTAGCGGCTTGCACTGAAGGCAACTTGAGACTTAAGCTACGACCGGCAGCGTCGGATGGTCTAGTTGTGTATGCTGGACCTTCTGCCGTACCGGTCAACAACAAAGTTACCGGTAATTTTGACTCGATAGAATCGAGGGTCAAAAACATGAAACTAAACCCATGTTTTGTTTGTCTGACAGATTTCCTGGCCTTGGAAATTGTAAACGGATTACCTCAAGCGTATATTAATCTGGGGTCTGGTACCCAAGTTTTAAAATTGATGACCGACAAGAAATTACTTATGGATGAGAAAGAACATTCTATTCACGTCCATTGGGATGCGAAGGTAATTTTTTTTTCTACAAATATTACAGAACTAGAGCCGCGTTTGTTTTGCACCTTCGACTTACACAGCCAGACTTCCTTGAGTTACGCTTAAAAACATTCGTTTTTAGCTTAAACTTTGAAAGTTTACAGATTGAGTCCAAAACGAAAGTTTATAACAGTGCTTTGGATCTTCCCAAAAAGATCCCGATCCGTCCGATCCGATCATTTGATCGGATCGGATCGGATCGTCGGTATGTCGTAAAATGCGTGGATCGTATCTTTTTTTTAAGGGAAATTTACCGATCAACTGAGGCCATCTAGTGGCCGCTGCTAGTATCCAATGTTACAGGTACAACGTGGTTTCGGCGTGCTCTAGCCCTTTCATTTGGATACTTTTTTCAGTATACATTTCAAATAGCAAACTTTTCAATTTAGTTCAGGTATATTTAACGTTATAGTTACATAGGTATGAATTTTTTTTAAAAAAAGGATTGGATCTTTTGAATCGGATCGGATCGAGGTTTTTCCCGATCCGGATCTAAATTTTCCGAAGATTTGCGGGATCGGATCGGCAAAAAATGCGAATGATCGGTAAGGATCTAAGATCCAACGGAAAAAAAGATCCAAAGCACTGGTTTATAAGCATAAGTTTACAATTGCTCCACCCATGGGGCGGTGCTTGCAGAAACTAAACAAAAACAATGTATGAATTGTTCGATATCGACAGAGGAGATGAATAAACAAGGGGCGGGGTTAAGTTTAAGTCTAGGCACAAGAGTACTCGCTATAGACTTGCCTGACTTGAGACCAAAACTAAAAGTCAACTTTCAAAGTCTTAAGTCTTAAAGAAAATGCGTATATACCCGAAGTCTATGGAAGTCTACCTATCTCGAACGCTTATAAGCGCAAAGTCTTGGGTAGACTTAAGTCGGGTTAAACTTTGGTCAAAACAAACGCGGCTTAGGTTATGGGCAATACGAATGGAATTGTAATTCGTTGTTGTTGTTGTTGAATTGCATAGGAACTCTTTATGAGTGTAGACGACTGCAGTAGTGGAGACGCTTGCCATGTGCGAAGCATTCCTGTCGGCCCCAATGAGTTCTTAAACGTCAATGGACCTTTGCAACTCGGAGGCACTCCTACTAATCTAAAGAGCATCCGAATGGCATTGGGCTGGACGCAAATACCTACTACTGATGGTTATGCGGGCTGCATCAGTAACGTGACCTTCAACGGGAAAGTTTACGATGTTAGCCGACCGGCTGCCTCCCAAAACACGAGTTATACCTGCGACGGTGTAATCGTGGGACCATCTGTAGGGTATGCCATGGGCAACGAACTTCTCATTGCCTTAATTGTGCTGCTACTTATACTTATTGGTAAGCCTTGACTTTCGCATTTTCTCGAAAAAGTTGCTAAATGATTCGTTTCTCCCTCAAGTTTTGGTGATCATGGTGGTGGTTTGGAGAAGAAGACGAGTTCACGATACTTTGAAGGAGTTCAACGACGATATTCGGGAGAATATTATCAATTATTCGGACGAAGGAGGCGGCGAAGGTGACATGACTGGCTATGATCTGTCCTTGTTGCGAATGGCTCCAGACGGCAAACCTTTGATTGGGCGGAACGGCAAATTGGACGAAGTTAAGCAAAAGAAAGCGCCTGGGTCTGGCGAAGCCAACATTAGCGCGTTTTTGGACGATAACAAAGATCGGGTGGACCACGATCCAGACGGTTTACCTTACGATGATGTGCGACATTACGCCTACGAAGGAGAAGGCAATTCCCAGATTTCCCTTTCTTCCTTAGCTTCAGGTATGAAACTTAGTTAAGCTTTTTGTAGTAGGTAATATCACTCATGATTTTGACTTGGGATTTACAGGAACTGACGATGGTGACATGAACTTCGAATATTTATCGGAATTTGGACCCCGGTTTAAGAAGTTGGCTGATATGTATGGAGAACATTCCAGTGATGAAAGTGACGAGGATGGATACGCGAATCCCAATTCGGAATCGTGGTGCTGAAGAAAGCGTTTGGTTGCCAAGAGAACTGAGGACAGCCAATTTGGATTTTGCAAGCGGCTAAAAAACACGCAAAAAAAACAGAAAGATTCACTAAGCGGATTAAACCAAAAGAGCTAACTACTGTGACACGTTACGTTTTTTCGTAAATTCATTGGCATTATTCCTGCCTGTTTTGCACTGGAACTAAATGAAAAGGCGACGGCCGGAATGATCTCATTGAGACACCTTTGTTCGAGAGAAAAAGGAGAATAAGATGACGAAGCATTGCCAGTAAAAAGGAAAAAAAATATAAGCGGAAAAAAAGCACAACAGAGAGCCTTGAGTTCATGATTCCCATGCAGAACGGAAGGACAGGATGGGAATACGCAGTTATAGTAACTAGTCAGCTGTCTTGAACAACGTCCAAATTGCAATCCGCACTGTGCGTGTTATTTTTTTTTT
This sequence comes from Lepidurus couesii, assembly GCA_022832235.1. Classification (NCBI taxonomy): domain Eukaryota; kingdom Metazoa; phylum Arthropoda; class Branchiopoda; order Notostraca; family Triopsidae; genus Lepidurus; species Lepidurus couesii. The sequence goes on along the minus strand of JAGJRP010000228.1, from coordinate 9,154 downwards.
GCTCTGACGAGCAAAAGAAGCGGAGAGCTTCCGTACCATTTTTGATTTAGACTCCTTGGAAAGCAGTGACAATGGAAGTGTAATTATTTTGATTTTTTTTTTTAACTGGAAATATCAGAATGACTTTTTTTCCCTTTTATGTTTCTATATAGTTCAGTATGTCCATGACCATATAAGATAAGAGGAGTTCGTAAGAAGAGTGCCTTCTGTGTTGTATGTTTGTGCTGAGTATCTGTTTTATGAACTGAAAGAGTCTTGTGTTGTTATTCGCTTTGTATCATTGTCCGACGTTTATTAATTGGCCAATAAAAACGGATCATTTCTTAAAGCTTTCTCAAAGCAGTGTATCTTAGCTTAATATAGCATTTTCTAATGCTGAGCTTTGTTTAACCCGTTGCATTTTTTGTTAGCTTTACAAATGCAGCTACGAATCCTTTCGCTTGCTTTCCTGAAAGCGCGTGAAATGGTCTTGCGCGATAAGCCAAGCATTTTGAACGACGATTAATAGATGGTAGCACTAGTAAAAGGAGTTACGTTATAACACGTGATAAATCTTTGTTGTTATGAAGTGACAGGCAGTTTGCTTACGTGGAATGGTGTGTTGCAGTTAACGTATTATAAAATCTCCTAAGTTATCTTACTCAGTCTTCCGTAGCCTACTGTGTAGCTTCTTGAAAATGTATGAGTTGCTAATAAGAACTGAAAGTGTGACTATGAGACGGTGTAAACTATTTGCCAAAAGGAACGTCTTCCTAGCTTTGTTTGCTGTAGCTATCGTCAGCCTAGTTTTGGTTTACAACGTCTATGGTTTATCGCCGAAGACACCTGTTGATAGAAGCAAGTTAGTCAATCTGAAAGAATTACTTTCCGTGGCTCTCACAGCCGCACAATTGGGGGGAGAACAAGTGCGCCTAGTTCGTCAAAATGCAGGAATTCAGAACAGCAGCCGGACCTTGAATACCAAGAGTAAAGGAAAAACCAAAGAAGGAGTGAATGACGTTTTGACTGATGGAGACCTGAAGTCCCATAGAGTTATGGTTTCTCTTATTCAAGAGGAATTTCCAAATATTAAGGTATGTGTCTTTAGCCTTGGAGTTTTAGCCTTTAGTCGTGATGTTGATTTAGACTTGACGCGAAGAATGTGTGTCAATTAATATGAAAGCTACTACCTTGCTTCGAAAATGTTGCCACGTGTATAGGTTATTTCTGAGGAGCGCGATGCTGTTCCCTTGTCTCCAGGTGCTCCAAATCAGGATATCCCTCTTCTTCATCCCGAGCTTAAGAATTATCCCTTGTATGATGAACTAATCCCTGCAGATTCCGTAACAGTTTGGATTGACCCTTTAGATGCCACGAAAGAATATACTGGTACAAAAGCTTTCTGTGTTATTCTTCAAGAGTAGTCACAAAACGGTTTACATTTTTAAATGACCATAATTCTTTCTGGAATAGAAAACTTGGTGCAATATGTAACAACAATGGCATGCGTTGCTGTTGACGGAAAGCCTGTCATGGGCGTTATTTATTATCCTTTTGAAAAGAAAAGCTATTGGGGCTGGAATGGGAAAGGAGTGTCTGATAACCTGAAGAATTCAAAGTATGATGTAAGTTATTAACAATTTATGAATTCCAACAACAGTTGATACCTCAATGTTTTGACTATAGAAACTAAGTGAAGACTTCGTGGTTTCCATATCACATTCTGGTTCAGTTGAGGATTTTATTCATCAAGGATTTCCCAACGTGAATGTACAAAAAGCAGCTGGCGCCGGTTGGTCTATTAAAAGAATTGAATTTCATATTAATAGCAGAGTATTCCAAAAATGAATGTATTTTTCCTCCCTTTTTTACTGCGTAGGATACAAAAGCATCCTGGTAGCTGAGAGAAAGGTCACGGCCTACGTTCACGTTACAGCAATTAAAAAGTGGGATATTTGCGCTGGGCATGCCATTTTAGAAGCATTAGGCGGGAAAGTAACTACTTTAGACGGTAACGAGCTCTTGTATGGAGCCCAAGACCCATCCTTGAACACCAAGGGCGTCTTAGCAACTTTGCATAGCCATCAACGCATCCTGAAACAACTCAATTCCAGTTCAAAGTCAAATTTATGAGGTATATGCGTTTTTTTCGATCTTGAGTGGCTTTTTTAAGCAAGTCTGTATTTCATCGTGCGCTTAACTGTATCTCATACCCCTATTCTGATGAGAGACGTTGGTTCCGTTGTAATCTTACATGACATAATAAGAGCGGATTATGCTAACTACTATAGCTGTGACAGCTGTGGCCTTATATGTCCTTTAAAACTGTTAGTCTAACTAGTATTTTTAAATAGCATTGTGCAGGAGCCGGACGTCCAACGAAAAGTCAATTCGGAATCGGAGCCCTTGTTTTCAACCAAAAAGGTAGTCTAGCGTCCACATACACGCAAACACACAAAAAAAAAAACGACGAAACGAAATACCAAGCTAGGTGACCCACTATAAAGGAGACACCATTCAGTTTGGCTGCATTTGAATTTTTGATTATTTTTTTAATTGCGTAAAACTAGAGTACCACAACGATACCGGCCAGGACCTTATACTAAACGTCCGTAGTATTTTTCCCCGAAACACGCACCACTTGCGAACGGAGTGTTTGCCTTGGCACTTGATCGGCGGGAGATTTTTGACAACCGACAAGCAAATTCCGCGCCTGTTGTTATTCCGGAAGTTGTTCCTATATCTCGTGTTTGCCTCTCCGAGCCAACGAAACGAAAACTGTGTTTTCCCGCCAAAGAAATGCCATGTGGACTCCATCCGTAGCTTCTCTATAGCACACATCTCCTGACTAGAGGTCCCTTTTTTCCAACCAGGTGGATGCTGCTGCTGCTTTGCTCGTGAACTTCTTAAGAGGCTAGAAAGCATAACATTCCCAAACTTGGCCATACTATCTATAACCTATCTACATTTCTTTTCTTTATTATTGAATGTCTCTTAGGCTTATACTTAATCACATTTCCGTAGCACCTAGGGGATTTCGGATCATATTTATAGCTTATCAGCATTTGAACCCTTCGTCTAGAGTCCAACTGTAATGGATCACAGATGATATTACACACTCCATCTGACAAGCGACGTTAAGGTCCAGGTGTTTCAAGGCTTAGGATGGTTCTTTTTTTTGAACGCTCTGTGACAGAAAAGATTCTGAATATTTCTTCAGTTTACATCGACTGAAATTAGTTTTTTTTATGCTTAATATGTATGCAAATATTTTGCGTTGTGTTTGACCCTTTTACTACTGGGGATTTGGGATGTGGTCGTCGGTCGTTGTATGCGCGAAGGTAGGCGTGGTCCATGAGGCTACTGTCACATCTCCGTTTTAACGCAGTCGCTTGTGCATGGAGACAAGCATACTGTAGCTAAAACTACTACTATATGGGCTCAAGAGAGACAACTTCATCGAGTTAGTCGTAAGCCTGTAGTCGAACGGGATTGTGGAGCCGTGGAAGGCGAAAACGCTTTTGCTTGTCAGTGGGATGAGATGCGAGCTCATGTGCTTTTAACGTGTGGAAATAGGAAACGGCAACCAAAACCATTATCTCCGTGAAACCAATGAACATTGACCTGTTTTTGCCCCCACTTGTCAGCTTAATTTCAAGTGGAGGAGAACGAAAATTGCTTTGACTGTGGGAAAACTTGTCCAGTGTGGGACCATGCAAATCAACACCGTACCTGTCTTAGAGAATGTGCAACCTCAATTGCCCAAGTTACCTCTGAATCTGGGTAAGTTTTTGTCACCTAATTGTGAAGATATACCGTTCACTTCATAAACTGGGTTATGTTAAAGAAAAATGTCAGAACGGTGGTGGCATTGGCTTAAAACACTTTTCAATAACATTCGAAGATCTTTACAATACTTCTCAATTGCATTCGAAGGTCTTTACAATACTTTTCAATTGCATTCGAAGGTCTAAGTAGTTTTCTTGAGGCTAGCAAAGTTAAAAAGATAGCTGAATTAGAGTGCGGATCAGCTAATGTTTGCTCTGTTTTATCGCAGACGCTAGGTACAAGCGATGAACGCTTATTGGTATCTTCCCACTTTCGGCACGTTGTTTAAAATTCGATTAGGAGAGGGGTCCCAGGTGTCCTATGTCAAGTGCCCATACGGTCTTGTTTTAAAAGTGACGGACGATCGCCCTTATTTTAGAGGCTATAGGAGGCCTCCTGTCTTCGTTTAAGCGGAAAACGTAAACAAAACGGGCGCCAATGTCCACTTAGCAAATCATTTATCTCTTGCTAGGCCTCATCTTAACCGATTTAAACAAGCGTTTTCCAACTTCGGACCCTTGTTTGTCCGGGGAAAAGCTATTAAAAGGCCGTTTCACAGGGATAGCGTACGTACCAATGTGGCATCTAAACGGATTTGTTATTGTTGTTATTTTTTATGTCTTAAGCGAAGCAACACGCAAGGTGAAAGTATACTCGTAGGCGAAGTTTGAAAGTACAGTTGTTAAAAAAAATAAAAAGAATGATGGGGAACTATTTACTTTCGAATGTCTAACTTTTGCTGCTAAGCTAGTTGCTGCAACTTTTTTTAGTAGCGAAATAATGAAGCTATAGAAGGTTTTTGACGGTAGGAACGTGGAACAAAAACTCGCTTTGAGTCTCTCCTGTTAACGTCTGGGATTCACGCCATTTTGACCCGCATTAAGCTTATTAAAAGAGATTGAACGGAGATTGCCCATACCGAGCGTCATGCCTGTAAAGCATGTGTCAAAATTTGACAAGTCTCGTAGGTGTCACTCGCATAAAAGTACCACAGTTTTTCTTTTTTTTTGTATATGAAGAATATATACATGTACCGTTCACTTTTGACACTCATTGGCCAAAGGATGTAGAAAACTTTCTGTGGGAGTTGCAGAACGGAAATTAATGTAAGTTATAGCCGATATCCCGGAACCCATTTTTGGCTAATTAAGTTTTACGGTAAATTTTGGCTTGAAGGACTCAGCAGCAGGTCTTCCCCCACAAGTACTTTGAGCCACTAACGTCATAGAATTCCGTGCTTGTTGTTTTTCCCCCTTTCGTTTTTAAGCAATTCATCGCGTAAAAAGTCCGTTGTAGCTTTTCGAAACGTTAACGTAACATAATGATCCGCCCTCGTTTTGTTACTACCTTGCTCCTTTCTTTTGCGTGATGATGACCAGATAAATTTCCAATGTCCCAAGCACAGCAAAGTAAATGTATGGAAAAAAGAGGAGTGGGGAGAGGTAAAAGTGGAGGGGACATGAACACCGCATAAAATACTGCCATAAAAAGTTACTATTAGTGGGGCTAGGGGGTGGACAAAGGAAGCTAATTTTAGCTGGCGGGGGTGTGGATGTGAAATTCAACTTTATTGATCGGCTAAACGTGTAGGCGTCATTTTTGCCCTGTTGATTGGTTCATCGAAAAGCGTGGCAGTCAATATCCAAACGTGTGCATCTCGCCTTAAAGAATCTGATCGTAAACAAAGTAAATAAAAAGCGTGGATCTCTGTTTGCAATTTGAATAGGATGTAGAGCTTTTCTAAGCTAATATGAAAATAATCATAACTGATCGATTTTTTGTGTATTTTTTCGGTTATAGGTTTGATGCCAAGCCTGGTACCATTGACGTCTGCATCGTGTAGTTGCGGCCCTGAAGCTGCGTGCCTACAAGAAGGCGGGAAAGGATCGTACAGATGCATTTGTCCCCATAACCACGCCCCTCCAGCTGCTGATGGCTCTTGTCCCAAACGGCGCGTGGGTAAGTTTGTTTAAAGGCTGAATCCGTTTCTGTTATACAATGTAAAAGTTGGGGATGCGAGTGAAACGATCGGGGGCAAATTGTGAAAGGAAGTTTTTGATTAATGATGGGGAGGGAAAGGACACTGGCACTACAGGAGGGAGTTTGCCTGTGAAAAGGAGAAAAAAAGGGGCTGACTGTTACTAAAAATGGAACTGTTTTGATTGTTTCGGTTTCTTTCTTCTAGTACCGCATCAGCCCGTGTCTTTCGAGAATGTCATCAGTATTAATAACCAGCAGCGTTCCTTGAGGATCAACTCATCGGTTGCTGTCAACCCGACTAACAATGCTACGGTAATTGCTTATCATACTTCGATGTGCAAATCTCGTGTCGTTGTAAACTACTCAATTTGATGAGAGAAATAGTGTTTATTGTCATCTATTTGAAATAATCGTTTATTTGATTGTAAGGTATTCTTGTTTTCCTAGTTCGCGCATAATTCTACCGCGCTGGATTCTTTGTTGATTGTAAACCAGTACAATTCCACGGTACTGGGAACGGAACAAGGACTGGCTACGCAGAATGTCGGATTTATCAGTACAGCCGTGGCTGGCGTGGGTGTTACCTTGATGGTACTAGCTTTAGTGCTCATTGTAAGGTGGCGAAGACGAAATATGATGCTGCAAAAGCGTTATACAGCGAAAGTCTTTTCGAGTAGTCATCTCGACCAAGTAAGAAAAACATGATTATACTTTATAAAAAGCGAATGCTTGTAAAGTTGTATTAAAGTGCTTGGTTTACGCAGCAGAGTCCAGTCAGCCTGAGTAAAGGAAGCTGGCTTCAAGAGCGTCTTACACCCAATCCCCAGTATGAGCTGTCCAGTAATATGGGCTGGGAAAATTTATTGACCATGGAGGCATTACGAGGCGTCGATGTTATTAGTTCCGACGATCTTATCGTAGGACGAGAACTTGGCGAAGGCTGTTTCGGCAGGGTTTTCAAAGGTATGAATGTATGATCAATGTATAGATTGTTGTTCGAAAAGAATGTGCAATCCCTTGTGTCCGCACATTCTTAGCCTCTTGATTTGAGCTAAAAGTTGTGATTCAAAAGAGTCAGACGTGGGAGTTCTTTAATGTTATTATGATTTATACTTCTTTTTGTGACAGGTGTTTGGCAACAAGACGTGGGAAGATCAATGACAGTAGCTGTCAAAGTGCTGAAGGACAAAGTGACTACCGAGTCAGCCGAAGATTGGTTGAGAGAAGCTGGAGTGATGGCATCATTTCAACATGACAATATTTTGTCGCTCCTAGGCTTGGTGATTTTAGGTATTACAAAATGAGCCCTTAAAACTAGTACTATGTCTTAAGCCTACCTCAGATTAGGCAAAAATACGCGTCTTTGTCTTAAAGTAGTAGTTTTAATTGGAATTTCTGCATATAGAAAACGGCCAAGTACCTTCCATGGTTTTCCAGTTTATGCCCTATGGGGACTTGACAGGAGTTTTGCGTGGCGATATGCGAAACGGTGGCAGTCATAAGCCAAGTCAAATGGATGAAAGATCCTATCTAACTGCGTTCACTCAAGTGCGTAGTATAATAATCCGCTTCAAGACATCAGACCTTTTACGTAATATATCTGCTCTTGAGTAGAGGGATTTGATGCATATCTGTGAACAGATAGCACGGGGCATGTGTTACTTGTCAACCAAGCGTTTCGTACATCGAGACTTGGCCTGCCGCAACTGTTTAGTGGGCGACGGTCTGAGAGTGAAGATCTCGGATTTTGGTATGAGTCGAGATATTTACACGTGCGACTACTATAAGGCAAGTTTTTTTTCGTTCTTGTCAGTTTGTGTTATTTTAATAGGTTTGTTTTTCGCGTTGCTATAGATTGGTGGATCGAGGCTCTTACCAGTGCGTTGGATGGCCCCTGAATCTATTTTATATGGCAAGTTTACGCCCGAGTCCGATGTGTGGTCCTTTGGGGTAGTGTTGTGGGAAGTATTTTCGCTGGGGAAACAGCCCTATTACGGACACTCAAATGAAGAAGTAGTGGCCTTGATACTCCAAGGTATTCTTTTAACCCCGCCGAACAGATGTCCCTACGCGATTTGCGAAATAATGCGAGGATCTTGGAAAAGCCGGCCTCAAGATCGACTGGATTTTCATACTATGCTTCAGCTAATATGCAAAGCCGACAAGACTCTTAAAGAAGAGCAAGAAGTAGAGATATTGACCAATGACACGTTTCGTCCTTCTGGCTCCGATTATTTAGAGCCCGTGCTAGATGATGTCATTTGACTTACATGAACTTTTGCACGAGAGCCCTTTCGTAGGAAGGCTCTGACGCGAAGTAAAGTAGCAAAAGGTAAAAAAGCTCCCTTTGAAGAGGACGTTTTACTTTAAGCCTAGCAAAAGAGCGTTCGAGATGAATAGGAAGGAGAAACTGCGACAGAAAGCAAATTCCGAGGTGGAAATCGAAAGTTTGCTGAAGGAATGGCGTAAAATTACTTGGTTATTTGTGATCAACAAATAGAAACGTCATAAATTGTTCGCTATGGAAATTTGTGTTTGTGTGAATGTGTAAACACAAATATAATCGGAGTCAAGGTATTTTTACAAAGATGACACCAAACCTGGATACTTACGTCGTTTTCGTGGTAAACCTGGTACTGCAAGTCGTGTATTACGCCAGTTTCGCCATTCTGATTCGAGAGCAGCGTGTTTTGGGAATGTGGTTCTTGTGCGAAGTTTTGAGAAAAATACATATAATTTTCTTGCAAAGAAGTTTTTGTGATTTGCTGCTTGTGCTGCGAATTTTTTGTATTCACTACGAGAGCAATACTTGCTTTTCAGTACAATGAAAGTAAAAGAGGTCGGTGCGTTCAAGGTGCGGCTAAGCTGTACAACGGCAACTTTGTTTCTATGTTGTATTCATAGAAGTTTCAATGCGGATTAATGGGTATAAAATACAAGAATATTTGATACAACAACTTCTAGAGAAAACGAGGCATGGCTAAAGCGAACCGTCACATTTTTTTAAATCGAACAAAGGTGTTTGCTACCCACGTACACCGTAGACCAGCGTTGTTCATATGTTGTATTTATAGAAGCTTAAATGCTATTTAAATATAAGCGTATGACCAAGTAGATAAGGCGCAAGCTCTGTGTGCTCGAGGTCGTGGGTTCGATACCCGGTCGAAGCACTTTAATTCGTCAAAAAAAACGAAATATTGAATGGCTCCCTAGCTCTGTGCCTTATGCTTTCCCGGCAAGGTTCCTTCCTATACCCATATTCAAAATTGTGATGCTTCGGAATCACAAAAAGATGACTTTTTCTTCGCGCCGTGACTTGCGGGCTCCGCTCAACGCCATGTAGGAAGCGTTACCCGCAAAGTGGGAA
>JAGJRP010000225.1:0-63860 GCA_022832235.1 Lepidurus couesii | reverse complement strand
CTGAGGAGGTGGGGGTGGGAAGTTCTGAGGAGGTGGGGGTGGGAAGTTCTGAGGAGGTGGGGGTGGGAAGTTCTGAGGAGGTGGGGGTAGAACCTCCTCACACTTATCAGTGCCCTTGTCAGTGCCCTCTCCGCCCTGGTAAGTGCCCGCTCCGCCCTTTTCTCCAGCGCACGCTCCACCCTTTTCACCCTTTCCACCAGCGCCAAATCCACCGCCGCCGCCTCCTCCAGCACCCAATCCGGCTGCTCCAACAGCCAATCCGGCTAAGATAGGCAGCGGTAGTATTCCGGGGGGTGCTGCTGTGGTTCCTCTCTGGATATTGGAAACTTGAACGGCGATCTCCACTGGAGTCACTGGAGGCTTCTTGATGGGGATCGGAATAGGAATTGGAATCGGAATCGGCTTAGGTTTCTTGATCTGGGGTTTGTAGTAGGGTCGATAGGCGTATGGCTTCCCATATGGCTTTTTGTAGTATGGTTTCTTCATGGCATGCAAGGAGGGCTTGTAACCGTATTGACTGTGGAGTTTGTAGCTGGGTGGGTACCGATCGTAGGCTTCGAGCTTATCGTACATGGGAGGACCGGAGTAAGAATCATAGCTGTAATCGCCATCAGCGTAAGCCACTGCGAGCATGCAGAACAGCGTAAACACCAGTACCTGGAACATAAAAATGAACATTAAATGTTTAGATAATAATTTAGAATATTTGAAACACTAATTTAGAAAAAAATTGTAAAAATTCAGTAAATTGTATTTTTGTAACTTACCGACATAACGGGTAGAGCTGGAGTTGACGTTGTTAAATCAAAGTTGAAGTTACTAAACCAAGAGCAGGTAGAGAACTGAACAATTATTGTAAGGTTTGGCTGAGGTTTATATACCAATAATCCGTACGGAGAAAACGGAAAAGTTGGACTTTCTCAACCTCGTTTACCCCTATCTGGTCCGGGTTGCGTAGTTCCTTTTTCTAGATAATCGCCTCTCTAGGTTTGGAGAAAGCTTGGAGAAGGGAAAACGATAAGTTTAGAGTAAGCTTAAATCAGTAAGACGGGAACTTTTTTTTAGTAAAAGCAATTCCACAGGGATATGGAGTTGCGTGTCATGAAATATTGACGAGGAGGATATCAATTGAATTGTTGAATTTCTGTACTCCTCAAATCGGGGCAAAATAATTTTTCCTATTACTTAGCTTCATATTAATTGAACTTGATTATTTAACTGTAGGACTGTATTCGTCATCCCCACAAGTCAGTAAGATCAATCAGTACTCCCACAATACAACTAATGCTCCCGTTATAGCTTAGCTTTCTATGACACGTGTCACATGAATGGGGTAAGCAAAACACTCTTAGCTAAAAATGACAGGAGATTTCTGGAAAAATTCTTTGGTGAAGTATAGCTTACATTAAATGGCGGAAAAGGTGGTTTAACTTTTAAAGTTTCTGTCTTAGTTCGTTTGAAATATGCTGAGTGAAAAGGGCAACTGAAAAACGTCCGTGAAAAAAGCAGAATTCCATATGTGGACTCATGCAAGGAACTAGTTTACTTTGCATAAAAAAGAGTGCAAATTAGGAGAGTATTATCAGGTTGTCGTGCATCCCCGCTTACAGCGCGTTCACATTAACCCGTACAAAACATGGTCGCCACCTGGCGGGAGTTACAGAGAAAATAGCCACACAGGTACATACTCCACAGGCACCAAAAAATAGGTACACAGGTGAAAAAATAAACTTGAGAATCTGGGAATGCGTTGTAAAATAACATCGAAAATACCACAAGCAGTTAAATTAGATTTTATTACTCTCTTCATCGGATACATGTGTTATGCGGAAGGAAAAGAAAGTAAAATGGAATTTTAAAGTGAATGGAATGCTCGAGATTTTAGGTCTATGCCATGTAGCTTTAACTGGAAAATAAAATAGGCAGAATTTTTTATGTCATTATTTTGGATTCTTGGAACAGTATTTGTAGTTGAAAAAATACCGAAATTTTCAGGGTAAGTCAAATTTTTTATTTATGGCCAGCATATCATAAATAACAATCGTGTTAATAATGGTTGATTAAAACAAAGGCACGAGGGGTTTCATAAGGCCCGCGAAAGTAGCCAAATCAGCAGCAGCCTTCAAAGCATCATGTTTTCCGAACTTGCTAGGGACGGGAATTGGACGCTCCTCCAAAAAGTTGCCGGTAAAAGTGGGGCGAGCCTGTGGGCGGAAGGGTTTCAACAAACCAGAGCCTGCCGAGTCAGCGCTTGTGCCTGAGCCTGCCTGTGTACCCAAGCCTGTCCGTGTACCAGAGCCTGGTCTCTTCTTGTTGTCTTGAATGTTGGAGACTTGAACGGAGAGTCTGACTGGGTTTTTCTTCTTTAAGGGAATTGGAATGGGAAGTGGGATGGGAAGAGGGACGGGAACTATCTTCGGGGCTTTCACAGGCTTGTAGTTGGGTTTGTATCCGTAAGAGGGCTTGTAGTCGGGTTTGTAGTCGTAGTCGGGTTTGTAATCGTAGTCGGGTTTGTAATCGTAGGAATGTGGGTAGCTACCGTGCCCACAAGCTACTGCGACCAGGCATAACAAGGTAAACGCCAGCATCTGAATAATAAAAGGAGTTGGTTAAAAACTGATCAAAAGTATTTGGCAACAATATTGGAATAGTTAAGTGAAATAGACAATACACTTAGAAGCACTTACCTTCATTACTGCAGGATCAAAGTGAGTCCGAATTGCTGAACCAGTTGTTCTTAGCTGAGGAAGAGCTGGTAAAGAAGTGGATGATTACGGTTAGATTTGGTTGGGCTTTTATACCAAGAGTTTGAGGAAAGTTCACAGGCTTTACCACCCTTTCCCTCACCTGGTTTGACCTGTTATTATCTCATCCGGTTAGGTGGGGTTTATATTTTCTCCGTTAAATCACCCTTCTATTTGGAGAGAGCTTAGAAAAAGGACGAAGGTATCAAAAAGAGTAATGAATGCCTGGATTTGTATTTTGAGAGGGAAAGGCACATCCGTAGAGCTAAATTAGCGAATTGATAACTTAGTGGAAGTAAGTTGACTACGTGACTTTTTCGATTACAAGTCACGTTGTTAGGTTTTACTCGAGTGATTTTTATTTCTCAATTCGCATTATACAGTATTGCGTATGTACATACATTTACTGCAATTTTGATAGTTTGAGGTTTTCAAATTCTCTTTGAAACTTCGAATTTTCCGGTTGATACAATGCCCTCTTTCTTTGTCGTTATCGAACAATTGCGAGGCAAGCCGGAGTAAAGCTACAAGCCCCGGCATGACCTGGGTTTCTTGCGTACTTTGTTCTATCTCACCCATTGAACTAAGTAATCTTATACATCCCCAAACGACTGCGCTTGGAGTCTCGATCAGCAGTATTCGTTAGCGCGTTTTTGTTTTTAGTATTCATTATTGCATATTCATTATTTTACTATGGACGGTATAGTACCTTCATGCGAAGGCAGAATTTTGACATTACAAACCTAGAATGTGAGGCGTTTTAGTGTCGAAAAAAGTGTTTTATTTGTTAGAACCCTATTGAAATTTATTGGTGTAAAATAAGGTTGCATATTCTGTATGTATACCTCTAATAGCAAACATCTCCCAAACATGTCAAGAAGAAATCCAGCTCTCAGGTTCAATGTGTAATAATTGCGGTAAATGGGCATACTAACATAAGAAATTGAAACTGTAGTCAAATGGGATTATATTACTCCAATCATAAATTACAAACAGTAGCCGTTCACAAGTTCAGAGTACCGATCAAAGTTTACGAAGGTAAACCGTTGGCGAGAAAACTAGCACCTTGAAAAGCTCCTTGCAAGGGAGCTACGGCTGCCATCAAAGGCCTCAGCGATGAAACAGCGTCGGTCAAGGGTGCAGCAGCTTGAGCGGCTTGGGAAAGTGGAATGTTAGCCCCAAGAACACTTGCGAATGGACCAGCAGATCCAGCGCCGAGGGCAGAGACGGGTCCAGCACCACCACCCAGGGCAGACAAGGGTCCAGCCAAAGATGCAATTTCGATAAGACCACCTTGCCGGCCTTCAATTCGGTGGTCTGGAAGACGATGGAAAAGACCTTGTCTGCCTTCAGCCGTATCAGCTTGTGGCAAAGGAAGGGTAGACACGCTAGCGACGGAGAGAGCAACGATGATCAAGTAGGACTAAAAATGGCAAAGGAACGAAAGAAATGTTATTGTTGCAAGTCGTTAGAACAGTTTTAGAAGACACTTTACCTGCATGATGAAGTGCGAGGAAAACCTGGGAGGACTCGTTTGGAAAATAGAAGTAGGCTGAGTTGACTTGTTTTTGTTTGTGGCAAGGTGCGTTGTGAAGAAATTTATGCATTTCTCCCACTTTTTATACCGGTTGGATTCATTGCTATAAACGGATCAGTGTCAGTTAATCGCTTTCTTCCAAGTAACCTTCCCCCCAAATAACGCCGTAGTTAACCGGTAAGAGTTGTGAGGGGTGCTGGCGAAAGCGTATTGGAAGGGATTCTGATCAGTTTTCCGGAACTTAGAGAAAATTTGATTCCATATATCAATGAGCTTGCTTTGAAGCCAAGAGGGAGAGGTGGGAGCAGTAGCAGCTCCCGCTAAACTAGCGAGGGAAGGGCCCCGCAGGAAAAGGACCATCTGCGGGAGCCGTAGACGGAACAGCAGCCGGACCAACAGCGGGACCAGGTTGTGGGTAGATGTAGCATGACCTGATCATGGTAGGATAAGTGTACGAAGGTCCAAAAGTACTGTCAATACTTTTTTCACTACTGTATTGAATACCTGAATTTCTTTTTTAAGAGAGAAAAGCAAACCCGTAGGACTAAATTAGCGTATTAACAATTTAGTGACAACAAATTGACTACGTGACTTTTAGGTCAGTACAAAACACGTTCTTAGGTTAGCTAGTTCAAATGCTTTTTATTCACAACACACCCCTATACAGTATCGCATACATATATTGCAATTTTGGGATAGATTATGGTTTTCAAACTCCCTTTTCTTTGTCGTTGTCGAGCAATTGCGAGGTAAGCCGGAGTAAAGCTACAAGTCCGGGGTAACCTGGGTTTCTTTCGTCCTTAAAAGAAGCTACCGACCGGGGTAAGGCCAAGCCTTACCGTAGTTAAGCTTGGAGTCCGATCAGGAGTATTCAGCTTGAATGTGCTATACTTGTGGTAAAAAATATTAACATACGAAAGTAAAAATGTGTAGTCAAATAGGCTTGTATTACTCCAATCATAAATTACAAATAGCAGTCAAAGGTCACAAGTACCGGTCAGAGCTTACAAAGGCAAACCATTGGCGAGAGAACTTGTACCTTGGAAAGCTCCTTGCAAAGGAGCTACGGCTGCCACCAAAGGACTCAAAGCCGAAACAGCTTCAGTCAAAGGTGCAGCAGCTTGAGCGGCTTGGGAAAATGGACGTGCAGCCTCAAGAACACTTGCGAATGGGCCAGCAGGTGCAGCTCCGAGGATAGAGAGGGGTCCAGCACCAGCGCCAATGGCAGACAGGGGTCCAGCACCAGCGCCAAAGGCAGATAAAGGTCCAGCACCAGCGCCAAGTACAGACAGGGGTCCAGCACCAGCGCCAAGGGCAGCCAAGGGTCCAGCACCAGCGCCAAGGGCAGACAAGGGTCCAGCCAGGGATGCAATGTCGGCCAGACCACCGAGCTGTCGGCCTTCAACCGTCTCAGCTCGCGGCAAAGGAAGGGCAGACGCGCTAGCGACGAAGAGAGCAACGATGATCAAGTAGGACTGAAAATAGCAAATAAACGAAAGAATGGTTAATGTTAAGACTTTTAACAAGCTACTAACAAGGTGCTTTACCTGCATGATGAAGTGCGAAGAAAACCTGGGAGGACTCGTTCGGAAGATAGAAGTAGGCTGAGTTGGCTTCTTCTTTGAAGGCAAGGTGTGCTGTGATGAAATGAAGCATTACTCCCCTTTTATACTGGTTGGGTTCATTTCTAGAAAGGGATCGTGTCATTTTGTTTCTTTCTCCGAACTGTCCTTTCACCCTATTTACGCTGCAGTTAACGGGGAAGAGTTGGAAGGGGGACAGAAAGAATATTGGAAGGGTCTGTGGTAAGTTATCCATAATTTAGAGAAAGTTTAATTTCTTACTATAACGAACCTGATTTGGAGGAGATTGGAACGTTCTAACGGGAAAGGGCATTGTTCCTGTAATTCTAGGAAAAGTTCGAAAGGCTGTCGTATACTTTAGCCCAGCAGAGCTCTGCGTAAGCGGTTAGCATGTTGAAGCGGCGAAATTTGGAACAAGCTTGCTCGAAAAACGATTTTGTTGGTTTACATTTAGTTTGGGCCGTAAATATTATTTTTTTCAGTACAAAGTGCACAATCAAAGGATTGCTTCGGTGAGCTTATGGCATTTAGTAACAAATGAATTTCGAAAGTTTGCGTTCTAACCTGTATATGTATTGGCAATTTATCATGAATTGGAAAGTCCAGGTTTTTTATGATTTGGAAGTCCAGGTTTTTCATACGAACTACTCATGCCCAACTTTACGGTTCAAAAGTTCTCAGAATATATTCCAGAATATATATTTTAGCAGAACGTTGTTGCGAATTTCCCAAAACAAGTTATAACTGCTTGTGCCAAGCTAACTCGACCATCCTAAATGCCCGTGCATGGCTAAAGCAAACGGGAGCCTGGGTGTATTGCCTAGCTGGGGTACTCTCGTCCACAGTTATATTTTGGGAAGTTAAATATGTTCGAAAAGCGTGTTTGTGGTGTTGTTGATGAAGACGTTTATACCCAAGGATGACCACTGATGCTTTTGATATTTAATGAAAGTGCACTTGTTTGGGGAGTTACGTTATTGCTGTATTCTACTCGGTTTGTTGACAGAACTAGGTACCGTGTCTAGCTCTTGACTAGCCCTTGTAGGGGCGGGGCCAACTATAACAAGAGAATCGGGTCACTACACTTGTGACCAACTACATTTATTCTAATTAATTTTCGACAAAAGACGCGAACTAAAAGAGAAAATGTAAACAAAGAGCAAACAAGTTTAAAATTATGTATTTTTCCAGACTTATATTATTATTATGTGGTTGCAGTTAACTGGCGATTCTTTTTAGTGTTGGCCCGGGACGCCTGGTGTTCGACGTACAATTGGAAGGGTTGGTCGACCAGCGATACCGAGTTGGCGGCCTTCGCCAGAAGATTCAGCGTCGAAAGCAGACAAGGGTCCAGTTCCAAAAGCAGACAAGGGTCCAGTTCCAAAAGCAGACAAGGGTCCAGTTCCAAAAGCAGACAAGGGTCCACCACCAAGACCAGACAAGGGTCCACCGCCAAGACCAGACAAGGGTCCAGCACCAAAAGCGGACATTGGTCCACCACCAAGAGCAGACAAGGGTCCACCACCAAGAGCAGCCAAGGGTCCACCACCAAGAGCAGACAAGGGTCCAAACAAAGATGCAATGTCGGCCAGACCACCGAGTTGTCGGCCTTCAACCGGCTCAGCTTGTGGCAAAGGAAGGGCCGATACGCTAGCGATGAAGAAAGCAACGATGATCAAGTAGGACTATAGATAACAAAGAAACGAAAGAAATGTTATTGCTGCAAGTCGTTAGAACAAGATTTTACAGGATACTTTACCTGCATGATGAAGGGCGAGGAGATCCTGGGAGGACTCGTTCGGAAGAAAGAAGTAGGTTGAGTTGGCTTGTTCTTGTTTGAAGGCAAGGTGAGCTGTGAAGAAATGAGGCATTACTACCACCTTTTATACTAGTTGGATTCATTGCTAGAAAGGGATCAGTCAGTTAATCGCTTTCTCCCAACTGTCCTTTCCCCCTAATTACGCCGTATTTCACGGGTAAATGTTGGGAACGGGGAGAGAGAAAGCATACTGGAAGGGTCTGTGATGAGTTTTCCATAATTTAGAGAAAATTTAATTGCTTATTATAACGAACCTGATTTGGAGGAGATTGGAACATTTCTAAAGCGAGAGGGCATTGTTCCAATCCATTTCGTTCTAATTCCAATCAATTTTTATATATTCCGAAGTAGTTGATATATCAAGTTCTGGTTTATACATAAATAAAGATCGGAATGTGTTTGGCCAAGCAACATGAATTATTTAATTAAACAATACGGAACGTGAATTATTCGTATAATACTTTCATTAGTTATACTATCCTATGAGCCCTATTTTGGCTGGCGAAAGATTTCGCTCCTGAAGCAAAAGAAGAGAGAACTGTTGGATCTTAGCTTAAAAGTTGTCGAAAATGATAAGATCGGCAGGCTACTTAGAAGATTTAAAGATCGAAAGGCTACTCGTATACTTTGGCCCAGTAGAGCTCTGCGTAAGCGGTTAGAATGCTAAAGCAGCGAAATTCGGAACAAGTTTTCTCGAAATACTATTTTTTGGTTTCGTTTGGGCTGTAAATCCTGTTTGGGTTATAAACACTTTCTGCAATTACAAAGTTCAATATCGAAAAAATATTTTTAGTGAGCTTGTCAGTTACAAATGAATTTTAGAACAAATTCAAAAGGAAAAGAGAAAAGTAAACAAGGAGCAAATAAGTTCAGAATTAATTTATTTTTCCAGACATAAATAATTAGAATATGGTTGCAGATCACTGTCATTTCTTGCTTAGCGTCGGCCCGGGAAGCCAGAAGGAAGAGGCGGAAGAGCAGCAGCAGGTCCAGCCAAACTAGCGGGGGGGAATCCACCGAGTAAGGACGCAGCAGGAGAAGAACCGGCAGCGGGAGCACCTCCAGCTAAACTAGCGAGGGAAAGTCCACCGGGTAAGGACGCAGCAGAAGGACCAGCAGCGGGAGCATGACTTGGTTGCGGGTAGATATAGTAAGACCTAGTCGTCATAGGGTAAGTGTACGGGGCGGGTGTGGTAGTAGGGTATGTATACGGAGCGGGTGTTGGGTAGGTATAGGGGGCGGGTGTGGTTGTAGGGTAGGTATAAGGAGCAGGTGGTGTGGTAGGGTACGTATAAGGAGCTGGTGTGGTAGTAGGGTACGTATAAGGAGCAGGTGTGGTAGTAGGGTACGTATAAGGAGCAGGTGTGGTAGTAGGGTACGTATAAGGAGCAGGTGTGGTAGTAGGGTACGTGTAAGGAGCAGGTGTGGTAGTAGGGTACGTATAAGGCCGGCGAGTGGTTGTAGGGTACGTATAAGGCCGGGGAGTTGTAGTAGGGTACGTATAAGGAGCGGGAGTGGGAGCGGGCTTTGATGGAAGGTTCGGGACGGGCAATGATGGAACGCCCATTGCCGGTAGCAAAAGTATGGGAATTATGGCAGCAGCAGGAGGAGTGGGAATAGCAGCGGGAGTGGTAGTAGGGTACGTGTAAGGCTGGGGAGTTGTAGTGGGGTACGTATAAGGAGCGGGTGTGGCGGTGGGCATTGATGGAATGTTCGGGACCGGCAATGGAGCTTTCAGGCCGGGCAGTGATGGAACGCCCATTCCCGGTAGCATAAGTAGGGGTAGGCCGGCAGCAGCACCAGGCAGCCCGCCGGCTCCAGCAAAAGGCAATCCTAGACCAGGACCAGCGGGACGACCCTTCTGCGCATTGGTAACTTGGACCATCATATCCACTTCATCTTGGATTTGAGCGAATGTTGGGCTAACGCTCACGGAAACCACAAGGAAGGCAATAATGGCGACGAAAGTCTGTTGATAAAAGTAACATAGTCAGATAAACAGGTTCAGAAAAGCAATGTAAGACGCCGTGTTAATTTTTACCTTCATTGTTGTAATGTACAAGTTGGAGAGTTTTCGATGGCTTGGTAGACGTTTGCAGGAAACAATTGAATGATTTTATTGAAGAAATGCAAGCTTATATACTAGTCAGGTCAGTCGGAGAAAATAAGCTTTCGCCTTTTCCCTGCTAACAGAACATGCAATTGGGCATTTGGAGAAAGTAAAGATCGTAACCGGGGGTCAAGTAGAAAGAAGGCAGTTTAATTGCTATGAATGGGTGTTTGCAGGTATTAGAGAAAAATCAGGATGTGAGAGGTGTATTTAATTCACATGGGATAAATGCTTCCATTTGGCGAAACTTTGGGAGGATTGCTTCGAAAACGCTTTAATTTGGGAGGATATTGTCTCTCGGTAAACTTCGAGTAAATTTACTATAAAATCGCAATTTCGCGATATTAAAAAAGATGTATACTATGAAGTTCATCTTATTGAGTTCAAATTATTTTGTTATATAATCTTACCTTTGTATATTGAGTTCAAATACTTCATTTGAATTCAAGAGGAATATCCTCTTAATATCTAGTTAATCCAAATAAATCCAAGTTAATAATTATCTAGTTAATAGTATAAATCCAAATCTGCATCTTTGGGATTTTTCGTTGTAATTCCAGTTATAACATCCTTGTAAAACGCTCGTTTGACCAGACAGGGCTAAAAGCCGCAAATTCAAAATTCGCTTAAGAATCAGTTTTTACAATTAAAAATATGAACATGGGCTCCAAAAAGAATCAATCTATAGCCACTACAGGAGGACCGGGTTTCACCGGCCTGTGAGATTCCTACTTTCAGAGAGGAGGCCGTTTAAAATTTTAAGAATGCTTTTCTTAGGGATGCCACGGGATGGCTTCCGCCGGGGTTGCCGCTATGACAAATTCACATACAAATCTGAAAATATCTAAGTAATCCTTACATTTAGACATATTATTCCTGTTGTGTTTTATTCAGTAAGATCTACTGCTTCGTTTGGTAACATAAAAATAGTTTATTGTTCCCCTTTAAAACTTTCCTATATCAAAAACAAACTTGTGTATACAAAGGACTAAATAATTGAAAGATATTTATTACGAGTATTGGTTTATTATGCGTATTGGAGTATTGAAGATTTGAAGACGTATTGTGTCTGAGCGAAAAAATACTTAGGAAAGATCTCACTTCTCTTGTTCTATAAAGAAGAAGTAATAAAATGAAAATATCATAAACAAAGGAAATTGCATAGAAATTCAAACACGAAGAAATGTGACCAAAAAGGATTTATTATCCCATTCATAAGTTATTAATACAAGAAGGAGCGTCATCCCAGAAACAATTATCGTCGTACAGGAGGTGGGTATGGAGGATACATGGGCGTTGTAGGCGTTGGCACTGCCGGTGGGGTTGGCGCTGCTGGCAATGCTGGTTTTGGCAATGCTGGTTTTGGAAATGCTGGTGTTAGCAGTCCCGCTGGCATTCCAACGGGCATCATTCCAGCTGCCATCATTCCAAGTGGTAGCGCAGCCATTGGTAGCAGTGGAAGATTTGGAGGGTTAGGAGGATTTTGTGCAGAGCCAGACTGGGCGTTGGTAACTTGGACCTGCATGTCCACGGCATCTCCCACAGACGAAAGCTGAGCAGATGTTGGGTAAATGAAGCACAGGCAAATCGCAATGGACGCAAGAATGGCGAGGGAAAGCTGCTGAAATAAAAATCATATTGTTGGATTTAAAAAAATCAAAACACAAACGCAAAAAAGACAAGAAGGTTGAACACTTACCTTCATGGTAGGAGCGAAGAGGTTGATCCGGGTGTTCTTGATGCAATGGTTTGCGTTGTTTGAACGTTTGTAGAACAAAATGGACTGATGTTCTTGAAGTTATTTCGAGCTTATATACTAGTTAAATCAAGCGGAGAAACTCGCTATTAGTTGCCCTTTTCTGGCTAAAACTGTACGAATAGGGGGCCCTAGTAGAAAGAAACGATCACAAGTGGGGCTCAATTAGAAAGAAAGTGAGTTGAATTGCGTAGGATTTCTGAGGAAATCAGGATGTGACGGGTATAATCTTTTAATTCACTCGGGTACTGGCTTTGGTTTGTGGAGAATGGAAAACCCTTCTACCGTGGCATAGATAAACTTGCAGTGAAGCTGCAACTTGCATACTTGTATTCACTTTCTTGAATTTTTGTTTTTTAAATAGGATTTGTTGACCTTTCTGATATCGTAGCTGCGATACCTTAGAAAGTGAGAAGGGTACACTTTAGAAAGGTTAATGTAGTCTCCATAATACGATATTACATATTCGTGAATGACTGCTAGAAAGTTTCAAACTTTGGTTCTGCATTTCGCATTGCTTTTGCAACTAGTAACTATGAAAGTATGTGATCGTTACAAAGCAATTTACAGGTTAACCTTTAAGGAAACGAAACCTTATAGTTCATCTGGAAAACCAAATGAAGTCAAGAAAGCAAAACTTGAGCAAATCCATATGCTAACACAGAATGGGAATAATTTTTGGATGATCTCTTTCTGCTGGCATCAGAGCGAGTGAAGTTGAATAATAGTTCAAATATCGAAGTTCTAGTACTAACATCCTCAGGAAACAGGAATAACATTCGCGAAATTTATTTACGTATGAACTTATGCAATTGTATAAGAAAGCTAATATAATCACCGGTTTTTGTATCATTAATTCAATTATGTATTGTGTCAGATGAGTCCATTTGCTTTCAAACTTCGGTCTAACTTTCTTCCGTGTGAAATTGTTTGAACTATTACTGGCCGGCACCAAATGAACAGGGAAAGTATTGAGGGAAAGGTGGTACAAGAAAACGCAACGATAAGGGGAAAATCTACAAAAATATGTTAATGCAGCTAAAATTGCAGGACTAACTATTCGCGAATGTATAAAATATAAAAGTTCACGTGAAAAGAAAAGCAAAAAAGGCAATATTAATCCAGGTGCTGCTATCGACACAAAATTTGCGTACTGCAAAGCTATTCCTTTAGACTTGTTTCCAAATTCGCGCCATCTATGGGGAGAGGTGTCGAATCCGCCATTATCGGCCAAACTCTGGCACTTGCCATAAGGCTGCTTGTTATTGTTTCACTGTTTTTCTCCTTCCTAGTAGCTTTAATTTCGCAAATGAACATCTTGCTATGTTCCTTTGTGTAAGTCCCGGCCGGGAAAGTTGGATAAAGTTAGCCAAGAGCCCAGAGTTTCTTTCCACAGATTACCAAAAGAACCGTAGTTCCTAAGGCAATTTGCAGTGAGAATAAGACTAGGGCCATCTAACGGGTGTATTGTCGACTGTCGCTTTTTCCTCAGGTTTTGGCCGATAATGGCTGCCACTTCGGTTCCTGTAGGCTTCACTAGATGTCGTTAGTGAATTTGGAAACAAATCTATACGATACTTTAATAGCGAGCAGTGAAAGAAAGGGCAGCTTTAAAAAGCAATTAAATCAACTACGAAAGACTAATTCCAGACATGAAGAGTAGATTTCAGAGAAAATTTCAATGTGTTCAAAACAAAAGTAATGAAGGTTAAGGAGTAAAAGCTGTATAATCAAGATAATTTATTGCGGTTCACAATCATAACAATCAAAATAAGTTGTCGTCTTTATCATGAGCGCCACCAATTGGGCCTTGGCCTTTGAATGATCCGTCGAGAATGTTACCAGCACCATCAACGGGGCGTCCGAAGTTGCCACCCACTACACTACCGAAGGGGCGTCGGAAGGGGCGTCCAAAAGGGCCATTGATTGTGTTGACGTTACCAACTACGTCGGCGGCAGGAGCAACGAGAGACTCGCCCAAAGCACTACCAACTGCACCACCAAGTGCTCCACCAAGTCCACCACCAACTGCGCCACCAAGTCCACCTCCAACTGCGCCACCAAGTCCATCGCCAAGTCCACCGCCCAATCCACCGCCAAGTCCACTGCCCAATCCACCGCCCAATCCACCGCCAACTGCACCACCAAGTCCACCGCCAACTGCACCTCCAAGTCCACCGCCAACGGCACCACCAAGTCCACCGGTGGGGACCGAAGGTTTGCCGATCGAATTGCCAACGAAACCACCCTTGCCGAGTTTACCTCCTACACCGCCAGCTTCTTGGATGTTTGCTACTTGCACAAGAAGCCTGATCGGAGCTCTTTTGCCGGGAAGTGGGACAGGGAGAGGGAGAGGGACAGGAATTGGAATCTTGACAGGTTTGGAGGGCTTCTCCCCGTAGGGTTTGTAGGGCCTGTAGTGTGGCTTGTAGGGTGGATATTTTGGCTTCAGTGTGGGTTTGGTAGGTAGAAAGAAGTCCCTGATTCCTTGAGCAGTGCCGGAGATGCTGGGTAAAAACCGAGCGTCCTCACTCACGTCACTTTCCGACCTGAGTCCCGCACCTTGAACGCAGCACAAAGTGGCCAAGAATAACAGGCAAATTGTCTGAAAGAAACGATATAAAATTAGTAATAATTAAGCAAAAGTCTATAAGAAAACATTGAAATTCTCTAAAAGTAATAAGTATCAAATTACCTTCGTCATGATGGAAGAGTACAGAATTGGAGGATGCAAACAAACTGGAGAACGATCCAAGGAGGAGTGTGATTTGTTACACCTTCCGAACCCAATTTATAGTCCAAAAAGCCTTGGTTCGAGAAACTAAGCTTGCCTTTCTAATAACCGTGCAACAGGATTCAAAGCTGGAGTGCTTAATTGGAGAAAAGGCAGTCTTGTCCCCCCTTCGACCCTGAATTTTCCCCAAGCAATGTGTAGTTACACGTATCTCGGCCAGGGAATCCGATGGTAGTCCCAACTCGGATCCGTGAAGTCTATTAAAGAACTTTTCCACCTCTAACTCCTAGAGAAAGGAATGAGGCGCGTTGAGCTTTAGTACCACGAGAATCCATATCCTTTTCTTTCAATGTTCATCCATTCACTGGACCTGAGCCCGCGAAATGAATTGCGGGGAAAAGTTATTTAGACTTACATTAATACATTAAAGAATTTGAAAGTTATTTAGTGCAGGAAAAGGACACACTTTGACAGGGTTTATATTTTACCCAGAATAAGGATCTTTCTAATTTACAGTACCCAATTTCCGCCATGGTCAGCGCGTTATGGTTCACGAAGCAATGCAAGTCATCGCTCCTCGTAGAGCAGTAATTGAGCCTGGGGGAAAAGGCAAAGACGGGAATCTGAAAAGGGTAGTTTGCGCCTTCATAATTGGGACCTCCAACTCGACGTGCTTCGGAAATACCGCTGCATTCGCCTTTTTCTTTGGCATCTGTCACTCTAAAACACCAGTTAGGAAGTGCCTAGAGTACCGTTTTCCTCGGTTCTGTGCGTGTTCATCACCGCAAAACTCTCCCAATTGCTCATCAGGGAATTACTGCGAGTTCCTTTCCCCTTTTCTTTCCAAGAATAGCACATTCCCGTAATTTATTGTCTGCTTTTCTCCAGATCAAAAGCTTAAAGTTTTTGGCAGATTGACACAGTGGTTTTCGCGTTCTTCTTTCTCTATTTTTTTCGCTGAATTCGATCTTTTGAACGTAGAGAAAATCTAAGGAAATTTGCTGATATATTCAGCCCTTTTTCATGTAGTTTTCCTTATGGTATACGAATAGATCTTATTGCAGGAAATAGGAAAAACAGTTGTCAATTACGAATTGTATTATGTCGCCAAATTGTGGAGGAGGTTGGAGTCGATGACGCGTAATAAAGCTCGTGAATAGTTTGAGAGAAAATGTGACTCCACTGAAATAGCGCTTATAAATTTCTGCTGCATTATACACTCTGTAACAACTATTAATTGGCCAATATTATTTACCGTACGTGAAAAAGCCCAGTCTGGGTATAAATAAGCATAAATATTCAAACGTGTTTCCCCTTCAATTATTCTCAGGCTAATCGTATTATTTCCCCACCACAAGCTCCTTTGTCAGAAAGGAGGGAAGCTTGTGACAAATTTCATGGATGAGATCCAAATCTTCCTCGACTAGAACTATAATCCAAAAGTATAACATCGTTTTTCGTAAAGGAATAAATTCCAAGTAATTTGCTTCTGGGGTTGAGCGAAACTAAATTTTTTAAATGAGACCAATTTTCCTAACTATGTGGCGAAATCTTTCATTTGGATAACTCGTTTGTAAGTTTTAGCTTGAGCAGTAGAGTTGGAGGGAGCTGCAGCTTTCGCAGGTGAAATAACACGTGTGTGCCAGTTTTTGACGGGATGGGGTGATCCCAAAGTCGCGCGTTTAGTGTTACTAACTGCCGCGGCGCTGTTGTTGAGTCGAATCGAAGTAGCAGTGCTGGTGAGCGAGGAAGTTGAAGCAACTGCGTTTGGTTCATCCAAGGTGTGCTCGCTGCTTGTTTGGCTGGTTTCGCGGACCATGCTTAAACGACGGGGGGCAGGCTCAAGTAACGGTCGACATCGGTCTTGTTCCGAGCCGCTACTACCATTAGCTGAGCATCGCCGAAGAGAAATGAATCTAGTTTCACTGGTAGATGAGCTGGTACTAACGGCCGGGACTGGTATGAGTTCCACGTAGGAATCAGGTTGGGTTGTGCAAATGAGAGAGTCGCTGGCTTTTCTATGATTAGGCGAATTCATCATCGTCCTGGTGCTGTCAGTCGAAGAACTTTTCCTCTTGAACATCTAGAAAGTGAGACAAAGTGCTAGATTAGGGGGAGTATAATGCAGAACTTTAGGAAACTCATCCAAGGAAAGCTAAATTAGTTACTTATGTAGATTAAGTTATTAGAAACTTTACGATTTAGTTTCATGATTTATTTTACTTGAATTTTCTTACGGTTTAAGGTTACTGATTTATTACTGAAATTGTACTAACTTCATTTAGTGATTTACGAACTTTAACTTCACCGAGATAAAATTTCCTAAACTAAGTTAGTAACATTTAACTTAAACACTTCGTTTCGTCAAACCTAGTAAACATTAAGTTACTACTTCTGATTTACTAGTTTAGTAATAAGGTTAGTCGAGTAAAATGAAGAGAAGAATAAGCTTATTTGCTGGGAAACTTTGGACCAACGTTACCTTGTAGTTATCGACAGACGATCCCATGGTGTGTCCTGATCCTCGATGAATGGCCCCGGATTGCGAACCTGCCCGCTTCGTTACATTCCATCCGACCGAAAAAACGGCTTTGTAGCGTGCCGCGCGCTGAGTGCAGAAGCCATAACGACCCAATAGCAGGAATAAATCACGGCGGTATTGTTTGGTCAGCAGAGCATAAAGATAAGGATTGGTGCAGGCATTCAAGGGATAAAAGAACACCAAGAGGATCTTGGAGTGGGTTACATTGATGAGAGGAAAACCTGCCATGGCAGTAAGTCCAAAGAAGGCAATAGGCGCCCAGCAAGCGAAATCCGTGAACACTAGCAACGCCATGCGCTTGGCGACGGTCGCATCCGAGTGGGACGCCAATGCTGCGTTGTGTCCGCTTATCGAGTGGTACATATGCCCGTAGCATAAGCAGATCATTAGAAAGGCGACAGCGTTTGTAATCAGCAAGACCAGTAAATATACCGTATCTCCCACGTCCCTCGTCTCCAGTGGTAAGCAGATGCTGAAACAAAAAGGAATCATAAAGCTTTTACAATAAGATATTTTGTTTTTTAAGAATAGAAAACCTGGTTTTGGCAAAGTTGGAAATGCCTAAGATGGGTAACGTGGCCATGGTTAATGCATAAGTCCACCCAATAGCCATAACTTTGGCAGCTGTGGACAGACGTAAGCGTCGATTGAGATGGATAGCGTACGTGATTGTATACCAACGCTCGCAAGTGATGACTACCAGCGTGAATATGGACAGTTCACTAGCAAAGACCGTTAAAAAGCCCGAGATTTTACAACCAGCGCCTGGATAAGGGAGAAAAAATATTTCGATTATAGGTATGCCCAACCTATAGATATATATTGTTTTCATGTTTCTTTTACCTCGCTGCCAATCGATAGCGTAGTTAAAATACACACCGATGGTATGCAAATCCATGGCCGCTATGAGGAGGAGGTACAAGCCCATACAGAGATCCGCAGCGGCTAGATTGACCATCAAAAGTTTGGAAACGGTCATACGGAAGCGGGACGATAAAAGGACCACCATTACGGCCAAATTACCAACAACGGCAGCCACCGCGACGAGCCAAACTGCGATTCGTAACCATATGGTACCCATGATGTCTTCACATGGACTGTGAGAGGGAAAGGAAACTCGGTGTTGTTTGGTCTCTCATTAAATCGTCACAACTATACTATACGAACAAATCCCCTTGGAGACCAAAAATCGGAGGAAAATGCCAAGCAAAAGGTTCTTGCTGGGATTGTCGTGAGCTAAAACGGGAACGCCATTAGCGTTCTTACTATTGTCCGAAACAACAAAAGTTGGGCATGCTTGACTGATGGCTTTTTTCTCATCCCTGACATCTTGTGAAAGAATGAGTTCAGTTGCTGGGTTGTAAAATTAGCTCTCGGTTACTGCCAAGTATGGAGGCTTGTACTAGTTCTACACTTGCAATACTAAGCAGTGTTCCTTTCTAAGAAAGAAGAAAATCGTTTACATAAAAGAAGAAAAAACATAACTATCTTTACAGGCCTATCCAGAAAAGGCTAAAAGGTTAGGGGAGCATGATAAAATTTTGAGATATTGAATGATTCTTGTAGTCTAAAAGAATTATGCATTTTGTTTCATATTAATACGAAAAGCCGTTCCCGATATGTGTATTGAAGTGAGGTATTGAAGTGTAAAGTTTTGTCACTTTCCCGCCACAAGAGGCGTGACCTTTGCAAATAGACCAAAGGTGGGGCAGTAACGCGCTGTCACGTGTTTTGGTGCTGACCTTGTTCAGAAATGGCGAGTAAACAAGCAAAATAAAGGTGAAAAAAGAAGTGGAGGTTGTTGTGCTACGTTTTATTTGAAAGAACGTAACTATAATCGCAATATTCGCTTAGTTATAACTATTTTTCTATTAACAGGAATGAAGAAAAGTGGAAAATGGTCAAATGGATGGAAATCTCCAGCCACTAGTTAGTTAGGTCTGATGCGAAATATTAGAAATTTGACGTTTACTAAGTCTTAATTAAGTGTTTAATCTGATTCGGAAGCTCTGCAGTAAGTTTCTGATCCTTGAGTTAAGACTAGTCGTAAAAAAAGATAATGTGACAGTTTCTAAGTGCGGAACCATTAATTTCCGAGATTTTATTTTGGCTTACGTCTCCACCCTTTTTGTAGGCATCTTGCAAAGCTTTATATAAACCACAGAGAGCTATAGAAAGGCTCTGGGAGTTCCCTAACCGGCTTTAGTAAATGGACTTCTCTTGTCTGCTGTTGACAAAATGTCGGGTCCTGATCTTAAGCACGGGCAGCGCCAAGGGTGAAGGCGTCTATCATTTTTTAGGTATCGTAGTATACAGTGCAAAAAGCGTTGATTTAGCTTTGGTTCCTTTCCCAGCTTTTTGTACTAGCTCAACATTGTTACCGTGTGCTGAAAGCAGGAAAAGAGCCATCATTAATCAGGCCACGCCTTACATCAATCTTGCTTGATCTACAATTCCGTTTTCAAAGGATTCCTGGCATCACTTCCCCTCTTTTAAGGGATAAATAAATAGGGAAGACAGTTCGTTTCGTTTCCGTGTTTATCTTACCTAAAAGCGTCAGGCTGGGGAAAACATTGTACATCACGGTAGAGCTTAGTCAGGTTTCCACAGTAGGCTTGAACGAGTTGGGGTCGAGAAACAGTGCTCGGATGGAACACACCTCCTTCACTGCCAAAGCCTCCAAATAGATCCTCTTCCTCGCCTCTTCTTCCGATTTTATCTCTGGTTTCTTCACCGGGCGAGCCGTGAGGCGAAGCACGAGTCGAATCGAGCTCATAACCTGGCGCAAATTTGCCATTGAATCCCAATCCGGTCTTGAATGGCATGGGACCAAAGCCAGCAACAGCATTAGTGGGTATGCGGGGTAAAGATTCTTGCTCCGCTTCGTGCCTTCTTTGATCGTCCAGCAACAACGACGCTGATGAGATTCCTGGTGTTGCAATTGTTGTTGTAGACCAACCCAAATTTGGCCGGTAATATTGCGCTCCCCGCTTTCGAAGTTGGTGTGTAGGCATCACTTCACCCGTGCTACTCCAAGCATCCCCTTGAACTCCCACGTGAGTATAGGGCAAAAGTTCGTCGTAATCCACTTGCCGCTGCTGAAGGCCAAAACGTGTAGCTGCGTGCTGTAAGGAATCCACTGGGTGCTGTGTCCAGGGCAATACAGGCAGGGGCGAGTCGGAGGACGACACTACTACCTCTTCGCCGGAGCTGCTGCAGTATTTCTGCATTTCTTCCCGGAATTTCTGCACTCAAGAAAGATCATGCCGTATTAAGTTCAAGCTCCTTGTGGAAGTTTTATGGCAAACTTGGTTTTTGTTCTATTGGCAGTAATTATAGCTTACATGGTGCGGGGGGTACGTTTAGCTTTCTCTAGGGAACGTTGGTTCTCGCACGAATAAATGCAGAGCAAAAGTAAGGGCAGCGCGGCAGAAAAACTGAAAATTACTTTAGGATTTTGTAAGAAGTAAAAGTACGAGAAAAGGCGTAGGACTAGGCCCAGCAGGTATAATTTTTGAGTGAGAATGTTTGTTTGTGTGCAAGACGGAAATAGCGAGGGTTACAAAAAGTAAGATGGTATAGGACGCGAGAGACTTTCATTAGTTAAGGACGGTCGTTCAGGAATGAATTGCGGCTATAAATGCAGCCTTAACTTGGGCGAAGGTGTGTGAGTGTGTATACGCGCTTGTGTGTGCAGGGCTTATATATAGCAATATAGCTGACACAAGAATCGATATTTGTAGTGGTAACAGGGGGGTGGGAGACTATTATACTTTGCTTTTGCATGGCGAGGTTTCAAGTTGGGGTGTGAAGGCCAACAGTGTAGATCCCCCATTAGGCTGCGAAAGTGGACTATTGATTGCGTGGGTATGTATATAGATATAGCACATGCGAAAGTTTTCCTCATGGAGGAGAAGAAGAAAAGGGCAAACAATGATCTACTTACTTGGTAACGAGCGTGTTGCTGAGGATCGTGGGTCGCTGGGAACTCAAATGCACAACAATGGTACGGGTACGTTAGCCAGGCCTCTCGAATGCTCTGTTTAGTGGAGATAAATAGAAGAAACATACGTTTTTGTTTATTTTTCTTTCCTTTTTCTTCTTTGAGCGCTTAGGTTGACGTACAGTACAGTGTACAGTACAGTACGCCAAGTTTTCATTGTTTCATATCTGCGAGTCAATAGGGGATTGGAATGTATGTATTCTACCTCGTCTCCATAACGGCTAGTCTTGTGACAAATTGGGTCTTCCTCAAAATGAGTCTAGTGTACGTACTTCTCCGTTTTCTGTCTTTTGTACTCGAAGAGATTCTTGAAAAGGGAAAAGAATAGGGAAAGTGAAAAGAAGAGGAACAAGAATATAGATCCGTAGTCTGGATCATTGGTAAATTAAAGTCTGAATTATAGTGTCGTGTCACTTTTACCTTCCTAATCCGCGACAGAATGTTCCGAGAAATAGAATTTAGAGCGTCGAGCAACTGCCAAGGTTCCTAATAGCTTTCTTCCAGAAATGAGAAAAAATCGTGGCTCGGGTACGAATGTTGCTCATCAATTTTTAGACCTAAGGGATGTCGAGGACGAAGAGTTTTTTGTTTTTTTGTTTCGTAACCGGTACTTGGCTCATTATTCATTTCTTTAGTGAAAGGGTGGCAGGGAAGAAGGAGAAGAAGTGAAAAACTTACTTGGAAATTGTAGACTGAGGGGAAAACTTTGAGTGATTCCGTATCCTGTAGCCGAAGAACTTCCAAATCTGTCAGGCCCCTCGTGGGTAGATCGCTGATGGACGTCTCGGATAAGTCCCTGAAAGGAGAAAATTGAAAATTAGCCCAAGACACGGAAAAGCTATCAGAAGAGGGAAACTTCCGTACTAGGTTATTCTTGGCGTTTGCTAATGACTTTCGCGACAAGAATTTGTGTAGCCTTTTAGAATCTACGCTTGTTTTTCATATGCAAATACTTGGAGACAATTGCGGGTAATGAAGCAGGGTTACATATATCGTTGGAAGCTTAAAACTGATGAGACATTATGATAGTATTAAAAATATTTTCCTGTTAAAAAAAAGTATGAAACATGCAATGTTTCCGGATCGTTAGAGAGAAAACAAAATATTTGGCATGATAAATAGTTTTTTCCGCGAAGTAAGCTATTACGAGAAGCTGTAAGTTATGCTGTTTTAAAGCTGATCAGCTGACAGATTGGAGAAAAAATGACGGATGGTTAATGGCTGTGTATCAACCACATTCTTCGGTAGTATATCTTTCTTGGGGTGATGCGTTATGTAATGGTGGCCGTTTGTTTAAAAGTTCGATTGGATGCACCGATGGGACTTCAAATGTTCAAAAAGCAACGGATTTTCTGTAGCCTACTATCCGCGAAGCTTCTAGTCACAAACATTTTAGTAAACAGCTACCAAGGCATCGTAAATCCTGAATAAGACGCCGGTAGTACAAGGGGCAAAAAGAAAGGGAACGCAGGAAACCGACTTGTGTTAAGCCGGACTTGTAGCGTTAGTCCGGTTTGGCTCGCAGTATGCTCAGCAACGAAAAAGAAAGGACCGAGTGAAGCGACTGGCCGCTGCCCGGGTTTCTTAGCGTTGCTCCGGCATGCCTAAAAGCCGCTTCTCGGCCCAGTCACTTTCGAGATACATGACTTGTTTTTTTTCCAAACTTTGAAGGTAATTTCGATAATTGGTAACTGGATTTTTTAAGTTATAAGTAGCGGAATATGCCTTAAATTTTGCCAAATACTTAGAGAGATCCCGTATATTTAATTAATGCTTCTTTATTGTTGAGCAGCTGCGACGCAAACCGGAGTAACGCTACAAGTCCGGCCTGACCCCAAGTCAACCTAGTTACTATTCTGTATATAAAAAATCTCCTAAGTGACGTAAATATCAAACCGGGGTAACCAAGACGAGTCCCGGTTACGGGCAACATTCGTTCGATAAACTTTCATTATTCAGGTTTGCGTCGTTGTGCTCTGGGTCAGACAGGCCGAACTAACCATACAAGTCCCGCCTGACCAAACGGGAACGTCGGAAGCTTTTTTTTTCTTGACGAGAGCGTTGACTTTCATTATCGTTCGCAAACTTGTACGAGTTCGGGGAAAACTGACAAGAGTTAGCTCGATACAGCACATAACTTCTAAGATTGCTGTCTGAAATGTCGTTTACGGAAATTAAAAGCCTTTCCCTTAGCATTCTACAAGTCCGTGTGTCACTGTTACATTTCATCTCCAGTTAAGTATTTAGGAACGACAGTTGACCCTTACGCACGTTCCCCAACACTACGAAGTATTCATGAGCGGTACGTGTGTGTAAAAGCAGCAGGGAAACAGTATACGTAAGAAGGGGAGAGCCGTAGTTTCCTTGCTTTTAGCTATGGATTTCAAACATGAAAGCTGGGGTTAAAACTGTGCACTTGACAATTGACAAAACATTGTCACTAAGCTACTGGCAAACATGTCAAGCTCCATCTGTTATCGCCAACTTCATGCTTCCATAACAGAGACTCCAAAAAAATCCAAATCGTGTAACCTTGCACTTTTAACCTTAAATTCAAACTTGAATTCATTATTTTTCTTTAACGTCTTTTCTCTGGGATCTTAGGCTTTTAGTAAATAAAGTTTTTAAAAATAGTAAAGTAAAAAAAAAAACATCTGCTTCATAAAAACGAGGATTTCTTGGCCAAGAGTCAAGTGTACTATACGTACCACACCGCTAAGATGTTTTTTCTTTTTCCTGCGTTTTATTGGTTCAGTTAAGATTGCTATTGGCCCAAGGAAATGCGAAGTTAAGGGACGTGAGCTCTTACTGAAAACGCATTACGACTTACGATGTTCTCTTATCCGACTGTCGTAAAAGGGCTACATCTTTTACACCTCTCTGTCTCTTACTTGAACGGAAGATCTCTACACGACGTACGGACTCCACCCATGCAAGGGACATGGGGTTACGACCCAATTTGGCTAGCTATGGCACCCAACTGTTCCTTCGTTTTAAGGGCTGAGCTGATGCTGCCACATCCGAGTACCTTCGATTGCACAAGCAAAAACAAAAACAAAAAACACAGTTTCCTCTAATGTAGTTTTGGTGAGGAGAAAGAGAAAAAGAAAAGAAGAGAACTGCGAACCATATGTACTCTCCAGATGTACTTTCACTCCCCCTGACATCTTTTAAAGTACAACCTATTTCACCAATTTGCGCGCCTTTTCGTTTCTTTTCGCTCAAGCTATAAAGGTTAAAGGCTAAAAAAAGTATCAACGACAAACTGCTACAAAGAGACCATTAACCATTTTTATCGCTGTCCTATCCTGCCATGCTATCAGAGCGTGAATTTCTTATGTGCTTCTCATGTCTTTTCGTTGCTGTCAAAACGGGAACTCGATGTCATTCAGAGAGTGTAGTCAATGAATCAATAGAAAGCCACCCGTAGCGCAAAGAGGAGCTATAAAGACCATATATACAAGTTTCTATGCCTGTTCTTGCATACACGATTGCTATTGTTGGCAAATTAGACGGAAAACCTATATTAGAAGACAACAGGCTAATTGACGCGCGAATGCGTTAATTAAAAGCTCAGGCAGAATTAGGAGCATAGGAGTATAAGATGAGAGATTCAATCAAGAAAAGCTTGGGTGGTGTCGAGTGTCTAAAATTATTTTTATTTTCCAAAGTTGGGAAAGCTATTCGCGGCTCCGATGTGCGAGATCAGCGGATTTGGGTTGAGCCCTGATCACTAGGTTTTTATGTGGCACTTCCAGTTCCAGCATTGATCGCATTAGCAAGCGTGAGCTCACACTCATGGGGTTTAAAAGAAGAATAAATCAAAGGTAATACTTACAAAGTTCGGAGACTTTTGAGGCCCACGAAAGCATCCGGCTCTAACTGGGTTAAAATACGATTGCCTTTCAAGCTCCTGTGGGAAATAAACCAAGACTTATATGCATACGGCTCGAAAAAATCTAGAAGGCCTAAGGTGAAAGGAAAATAGATTTATTTTTCCTTGCCGTAGAGGTACACATTTTGTCCGTACATAATCCTAAAGTAGTTCGCATCAGCAAGTCTTTGAAGAAATGGGGTTATCAGCCGGAGGTTTTTTGTACGGTCGTCAACATTTCCGTTTATACGCCAACACATGCAAGGAAAAGATGAATAAAAGACGAAACGTCCCCTCTTTTTCCAGGGAAAATAGGATGTAAAAGAAGCATTCAAGAGCGAATGGTTTATATGGTTTGTTTCACCGTTACACGCACCGAATGTTGTCAAAAGAGGATAAAGAACACGTATACGGATTAAGAAAACCACTTTCCTTTGGGCAGCTTTAAAGCTTTGCTAAAATTGCTAAGATTTAAAGCCATTTGCGTGACGATTCCTGAAAGCTTTTTCTCTGCTTGTAGTGTACTTACGAAACCCGAACTGCTCTTGAAGGAGGAATAGCTACATATCCGTCGTGAAAAGCTAAATGGTTCAACTCTATGATTATACCCGTCAACGTATCCAATTACTTTAAGAGCGAAAGTCTGATAGAATGTCAGAACAAACTGTTAGAACCTAGTTAACTCTAAACAGGCTTTTAATTAAAGACTTAAGGCTCCCGTATAGAGCTTTTGCCAAATTACGCCTCTCGCGGCAAGAGTTGGCGAAATCCGCCATTTTGAGTACATTTAAGTTAAGGTAAACAAACAACAACAAACTGTTTTCCGTGAATATTAGTTTTGCTTACAGCTTTTACAAGTAGCTCAGGTAAACAAACAAAAAGACACAATAAGACACAAAGCAAAAGACACGAAGCAAAACCAATATTATACCTTAGCTTATTGATGCAAACAGTCATAGATGGCGCTAGTGTTTGTTATTGTTGTGCCGAAGCCTTGCGTAAGAAAGTAAATGAGAAACATGTAACAAATTGCCGGTAAAGTTTCTATGTTTGTTTTGCTTCTGTAAAGTATAATGTATCTTCACAGTTTGACTGTAGCAGCACAATGTCCCAAATCAAATCATCGAACTTTCGAAACAAGATTTCTTGAAAACGGCAGATGTGAAAGCAAGTGCACACAACCAAAGGACATGTTTTTAGTATTTTACGCAACGTATAGTATTTCACATAGTTGCAAACGCATTGGAAAATGGTGGGTTGATTGTGCACTAGCTGTTATTATGCTCAAGCTTACTACTGTAGACTTTTTTCACAAAATGTTCTGGTTTTAACGAAAAGTTGTTCCGAAAATTCCCCACGCTAACCGCCTATGCCGAGTTAAAGTATACGGGAGCCTTTGTATTCGATTCTAGTGGATCTTTGAACTGAAGTGTGCTTTAGCCTGCGTTATAGTAAAAGAGGAAATACAAACAGGGATGAGTATATTCAATACTTACAATTTGGCAATCTCGGAACCGTTGAAAGCGTAGTTTTCCACTCTGGTAATGGCGTTGTAGTCCAGAATGCTATACGAGATAAATTGAAAGCTGGAGTTAGTTTTGGCTCGCTCAAGTACATCTGCTAACGTTTTGCTGTACTTCAGACAAAAAAAAAACGGCAAACTTACAATTGAGCTGCTCGGACCCGTACAGAGTAACTTGGTATGGCGTGGATGTGATTACTCTCAAAGTCACTAAGGGCAAATACATGGACAGCATTATAAGTCTTTGCTCAACTTAGAGTAGACAATGTTGCTCTAATCCTTTATCCGTCGGTAGCAACGGGAGGAAAAGAAAACAAATCGTGCACATAGTCCCCCTAATCCGTGGAAACTTTTTTCTATAGGATGGATAGTCAAGCCATTCTTTGAAATAGCAAAGTAATTGAGTTTACTTACATAGTGTGTAAAATCGACCCCGTTCCCAGTTGAGCTAAGGACGGAAATTCAATCAGGCCCGTGCGAACAATTTGTCTGCAGAAATGAAGGAAATATTGTTAGTTGCAACTTGCAATTCAGAAGACCGTAAGGGCGTAATCTTGTCAAGGCAAAATCCTTTATTTAACGGGATTTTTCCGACGAAATTAAACTTTCTTGTTTGTAGAAAACTATTCTTGGTCTCGCTCCTCTTCTTTCATTTTTTTTTTCAAGCTTTATTTACGGTATATTAAAGTTTGGCTCCGAAGGCTTAGTTCTACTTACATGATTTTCAGCTCTGGCAGAAAGACGTTGAAGATATCCGGAGGCAGAGCTTTTAGCATAGGAGCATGACGAATGTATCTAGGAACAGACAGGGCAGTCTTTGATTAGACGTAAGTAGAGGGATGCGAGAGCTGACTTTACATTCTTTCCAGACGTCGTAAATTGTGGAATGTGTTGCTGTGCAGACTTCGGAGGGATTTGACGTTGTTGAGAACGCTGGATGTGCCCCATTGAAGAGTAAAGGCCAAATAGAAAATTTAAAAAATAGAAGAAAGGAATCGTAAAGGAATAGAGCTGGTAAAATTGAATCTTTTCTTTGGACTTACAAGTCAGTTAGCGTGGCTCGGTATGGTTGTAAACTCTGACCATCCACCCTTTCAATCCCAGCGTCCGTCACGGTTCTGTAATAAGAATCGGACAGAGAAAATCAAGTTCTATTTCTCTCTCCGTCAACTCTCTGTCAAGAAAACTCGAGGCTTTGTGAACAAATTAGGAAAGCAATATGTGATTCGTCTTTCTAGTTTATTTCATGTCGCAGAGTAAACGTGCACCTGGTTGAATGAAAGTAATCAGGGACCCCGAAATCAGAAACGGAAACCGTTTGATCTTCAATTCAGTCGTAAAAGCGTTGTTTGTTTTCTCCCACACTTACTGCTTCCTCAAACGGCGGTACCTTTTTAGTCCAGTGAGAGTTAATCGCCACCAACGCCCACTTAGCGTCAATTCCAAGAAAGACAGGGCAAAAAGCTAGCCCAACGTGCCATGTGTATCCCTGTTGTCCATCTCTTATTGCAACCTTCTGAGGCGTTTTGAATGTTGGCTCTCTTTGAAATCAAAGTTGCTTTCAAGATTCCAAATAATTAAAATTAAGCGTCTGAACTGAAACAGGTTGTTGCGAGTGCTCTTTCACTAAAACACCGGAATTCTAGGAACCCTAAGGAAATCTCATTAGATGTGGGACTTGATACAGCGAGACTTTGGCCCGCTGTTCGCTGCAGTCAAGTTCAATTCCTTGTTCAACACAGTCAGCCAATTTCTTTGGAGCGAACCACCAATTTAGAAGCCGAAAGAAACAAAAGTACGCTACAGAACGTACCATATGCTCCTTTCAAACTGTTGGTGCAGTGCAAGCACCCTGATTTACGGGAGAAACCCCTTGCATCTTTGTGATCTTGGAAGATAGAAACTCCATCAGCCTATTTGTATGGCAGCATTGGCAGGATCCGACCCGCTCTCCATATGATCCGACGTTTATTAACTGTAACAAGCCCTAAAACGCTCTGGTATCTGGCCCTGCATTGGTAATATCCAGCAGGATGACGTTGACGTACTGTACGTGACGTTGCAGTATCTGTACTGTGCTGTACCCTACACAACTTGCCTGTATACTTCAATCCCTCGGCTCATCAAACAGGTCCACTGGGCAATTCAATTACTTGAGAAGTGAGGTAGACAGCTCCGGTTTTAGCCCTGCGATCTTAGCGTTGTAAACCCTAAAAGCGAGGATTTCGGTAACGATAATTAGCCTGATCGTATCTTAGGTATTAATTGTGAAACTGAGCAGGAGCTAAGCCGTTTCTAGGACGCGTCTATATGCATATAGTCAAAACAGCTTACATGAACTGGAGCGTAAGGAGCAAGTAAGCAGACGTGGTTGCCAGCAGTGATGGAATGGTCCGAGTGCAAAGACTGTCGGAATTGATAAAGAGATTTCTAACTATAACAGGACAACTTTTTGCATGTACTGTATTTAGTAAGTAATGTACATAATACTTTAGTAAGTACTGTATTTAGTAAGAAATGGACGTCAATAAGTTGGGAAGTTCGTGGGCGTTCCTCTCTGGCGTCCTCATAGGTTATTATTTTTTTTCTTAGCGTGAACCTTTTCGTGTAGGAAATCGCGTTTTCATTTTTCCTTGTTCTTCTTTAAGAATAAAAAAAATCTGGAAAAACTCCAGCCTCTTAGGTTAAAGGTACCCGTTTCTGGTTTCTGGTTAGAAAGTCGTAGCTATTGACCACAAAAGACTACAAGACTACAAGAGGCCACTATTGACGATTAGACTTATTTTTGGGACCAACTTTTTTTCTTTTTTTTTTTTCTTTTTTTAGTTGCTCCGTCGCGAGCATGTTTTGTCACTCAGTTATTGCCCGATACCATTCTCCGGTTCCTACATTGCTCTAACGTACAGTACTTGACAGTGAAACGCGAAAATGCTCAGTTTTACTACTCCCGTCTTAAATCTGTTTACAGCGCCGCCACTTGTTGACATTTTGCAACCATGTATGCCTTGTTTTTTCCCCCCAAAAAAACTCAAGTTGGGTAACGTGACACAATGACGACTTGACAAAAAGATTATCGAAAGACTCGACAAAGCGCACCCGACTTAAGGACTAAGAACCCCGACTGAAGGACGACACGCGACATAAGGACGACTAGACAATAGGACGAAGGTGTATCCGACAAAAGGACTGTGTACCCCGACTTAAGGACTAGGTTAGGTTAGCGGTTTGTAGTCCTTAGTCCTTGTGCACCGTATTCCTTTGTCGAGTCGTCCATTTGTCGAGACTTCCTTGTGTTGAGTCGTCCTTGTTTCGGGTCGTCCTTGTGTCAAGTCTTCCTTGTGTCGAGTCTTCCTTGTGTCAAGTCTTCCTTGTGTCGAGTCGTCCTTGTGTCAAGTCTTCCTTGTGTCGAGTCTCCCTTGTGTCGAGTCTTCCTTGTGTCGGGTCGTCCTTGTGTCGGGTCTTCCTTGTGTCGAGTCTTCCTTGTATCGGGTCGTCCTTGTGTCGAGTCGTCTTTGTGTCGAGTCGTCCTTGTGTCGAGTCATCTTTGTGTCGAGTCGTCCTTGTGTCGAGTCATCCTTGTGTCTACATCCCAAATATCGCAGTATTCAAAAGGGCGATGTTAAAAAAGTAAAGCTGAAAATTCGATCGAAACGTTTGGCAGTTGGTAATAAATTCGTGATACTTACATGCGGTTGACATTATGACTCAGGTTCTGCGGAATGGCTTTCAGTTGGGCGCCTTTGCACTTACACTCAACCTCGGTAATATATCCGCCATCTTCGGTCGTATTCCAGCAGCCACACAATCTGTAAACACCATTGGTTTTCCCTCCCGGTTTCCCCAATTGCTGCCGCACTCCGCCATCATGTTGCACGAATACACCTTCCATGGCATCTTCATCGACATCTTCTCCAGGCATTAGCCATTCATCCTCGGAATCTGAATCTGAATTGGGACTTCTATTACTGCCAAGGTCATCAGCTTTGTCAAGGGCATCATCATTCAGGCTATTTGAGGAAACCGTCGCAACATTGATGCTATTGTTGACTTCACGAAAGCTGAAAGGTGTGTCTTTCGTGTTGTTTTCAGCAGCGTAAACACCCACAATTAGGAAAGCCAGGAGTACCCCCCACTGTAGGATTCGAATGAAGCACAATTGTCCTAACTTGGTCCTTTTGCAGCGTCCTAGCAAAGATGACACAAACAAGCCCATTGCTTTCCTAGACGTTGAGAGAAAAACCGGAAAAAGGGATATAGTTTCCATGGTGAAATAGCCCCAAGAATGAAGAAGAAGTGGCTACAAAAGATAAAGAATCTGCGTCCGAAAGTTACAGGAAATACTGAATCTTTTGTCTCTTTCCCGCCTTTTATTTTCTCGAGTCGCACAAAGACGCCACCGCATGTTATATCCTAGAGGATGGGCAATTCCAGAGCCGATAATCCCTTCAGCAGCATTGACGGTAGTCTTCCTCGGTCAACGTTATATTTCAGTTATGGATTCCACTTCAACGTACCCTAGATCCAGGAGAAAAATCCTCGCTT
The DNA here is from genome assembly GCA_022832235.1 of Lepidurus couesii. Lineage (NCBI taxonomy): Eukaryota > Metazoa > Arthropoda > Branchiopoda > Notostraca > Triopsidae > Lepidurus > Lepidurus couesii. Next base: position 33,094 of record JAGJRP010000225.1, on the reverse strand, counting down.
TTTGCTTTCCTTACTGCCACGTTTGGTGTTCTTTTTTTGGCAACGGCAGCAGGACCCAGTCGTAATTTTTTGTGTAGGAAACGTGGTAGTCTCCACGACGAGATTCAAGAGGATAAGGCTTTCCTACTAATTAAGTTTTATATTTTTTGCCCACGCCTGTCTCTATCGCGTGGAACAGCGGGTAGAATTCGTTACCATAGACTATAGAGATGCCAGACTAACACCGTAAAAGGGTTTTCTTATTTTTTAATTTAATAACTTTTTCTGCTACAAGCCTGTAATTAACAGCTGTAAAGTAAAGCGTTCCATGAGCTTTTTGTGTGCTTTTGTCTAGCTGGACTATCGAGTATATAGACACGGAATGCTCCACGTCCAAAGTTAATGTAAACTTCTGCTCGATAAGAACGTCGAGTGGGATCAGTTCTCCGACCTGCTCATCTTGGTCTCTACTCGATTAAGTAACTTTCTTCAGTATGATACCGCGGAGAAGCTCTGTACCACTCTGTGTTTTATCGCAGTAAGTTCCACACCATCAAACTTCTGAACTTCTTTATCGCTAAAAGGCTCTTTCATCTTTAATATTCCGTAATACCAATTGCAAGTTTTGGGATTTTTTTTTTAAACGTGCAAGTAAACGCTTTGTAACTGTAACAAACCTTATAGACAGGAACAAGTATACAGCAAAGTTTGTATTATTATTAGAATCATATTAATAATATGAGTATTATTAGAATTATTATTAGAATAATAAATTATAATTAGAATAAATTATTATTAGAATTATTATTAGAATTATTAGAGTATTATTAGAATCATTCAAAGATCGTTTGAGTATTGAGACATCGTTTGAAGTAAGTTGGGGTTTATTCTAATATATTCTTATGTTATGATGAGTTACTTAGCCAAGAAGAACGGTTTGCCAAGTACACGGTTCATTAGTTAACGAGCCAAACGCAAATGAGTATTTCTCGGAAAGATTACGAAGGCAGCAAACTAAATAGCAAACTAAATTACGCGAAACGCGAATGGGAACCCCGTGGCATGCAGCAGTCCGGTCAACGTCCATGCAGGAAATGTTCCCAGAATTTGTGAAATTGGCATGCCTTATTGAATTATGCACACTGCTGGTAGGGTACCAGGGAAAGAATACGCCATTCCAGTTCCCGTTAGTTCCCTTCAATTTTTCCTCTTGTATTTTCGCTTTTTTTTTGGCAAGTTCTGTGAAGGCGTTAATCGCTTTAATTTGACTAGGACGAAAGCTGGAAACCTAGGCTGCTAAAGCATTCTCCGGGTCAGTGAGAGACAAATTGCATTCTTGCATTCTTGGAAAGCGGACAGCAATTAGCAGTATTTAGTAAACCACTAGTGCTGAGAAAGAAGAGCAGTAAAAACAAAATTTCTATTTTTTTTTTTATTTGCAAGATATCTCTAATTATCTTGCCCTGCTGTCCTCCAAAAGCTTGTAGCTTTTTGCCACTTTGGGAAATTTACCTATAGATTTTCCTTGCTTATACCTCAGCTTGCAACCACCCGAACAGGTTCGGGTAACGTACGTCGTACGTCGGGCTTTCTTTTGCGTCCCCTTGCTGCTTGTTAACGTGCGGTTGGCATGAAAACTCTTGAGGAAATTAGCTCGATGTGAGCATGAAACTCATAGCCATATGGGGCGCTGAATAAATTACATGGTTTTTTTAGTAGTGTGTGACCCTACCTTAGAATGTTAAACACAGAAGGCGTACTTAGAGCGTTAGAAGTGATGCCTAGGTGTATTTCCAGGTCGCCACCCCCACCCACCAATTCACGGAAGTGTACTTGGAAAGGATCATTCTTTCCTTTTTCTTCGTCTTTTTGTCACCGAAGTAAGCAGTAAATCTTGACTCACTGGCATGAAGCAACCAAGGTACATGCAAGTGAACGTTCGAGCTCTTCGGGATGTTTTTTATTTATTTAGTTTTCCGTTTTCGAGAGGCAAGATTACGAGAAACAAACTGCTTTAGTGCGTCTTCCCTCGACGCCTGCACGAGAAAGACTAGGAGCAAAACGAAGGGGTATTTTCCTTTAGCTAAACCTTCCGTGTATGCGCCGATCCGACGCGTATAAGGCACACGGAGATCCATATTTCAGCTACAAAGAGCTACAACACAGAAGGGTTCCGAATAGCATATATTATATAGAATAAAACAGCCTAAGGCGAACGTAGTCTTAATCGTTGGGTGTATTTTTCTTGAAGAACCTAGATAATTAATTTCCGGGTGAATTGGGTCTGCCTCCGCACGTTTTCGACCGAAAATTGTGTTTAGACATAACAGGATAAAAGGCCTAATAAAGGCGGTTGATTAAGAAAGACAGCGTATTTAATTGAGGCATTCTGAGGTAGTACCGGTAGTGTATTTGTCTGGCAGTAATTGCAAGTTGGTTGTAAAAGATGAAATTTTAAGAAATAATTACAAAAAGGGAAATGTTGACTTTCTATGTAAAACCGTTCAGAACGGAGTTATTGGGCATTTTCCCCGCATTTTTTATACAACACGGATACAACAAGTTTATCTTGCTCGCTTTCGTAAAGAATACAGAACAATGCAATGTGGCCGATGTAACTTACGTACTTGAAAAGTTATGGTTCCAACGCGGTACCGAAATGAACATTACCGAACTTTTTCCTCCAGAGTTATCTGAGCAAAGTCTTTGGTTTTTTAAGCGCCTTTGCGCAGTACTTTCTGTTAGCTGTCACCAGAAATATACTCTTTGGATGCCTCACCCGCAAGGAAAACCAGCTAAGGCTGTCTCATTTCGGACAAGTTTTGGCCCCCACTATCTAAACAATCTTCAACACGAAGAAATATTTGCCAAGTCGCCGAGTTCTCCTCATGAGCGAAAACTGAAATAGCTTTTTATATGCTGCCCTTGGTTCCCCCAAAGAATAAAGGAGCCGCTCTCAAAAGTTCCCTATGTGTGTGAAATACTGCTATATCAAAGGGCTTCATGTAGAAAACTTTTCATCCTCTCTTTTTTAAAAGCTTTCCCAGTTCAGCGTTTATAGCTGACTTCGAATGCTAAACGAATTGAGACCAAAGTTTCCAAAGCGTACATTTGCCTAAACCTGCGTCATGTGGAGCCCCAGGAATCATTGGCATTTTGCAATCGTGTGTTTTAATAAAAAGTTTAAAGTATACATGCTCATCTCCAGTAGGCTCATCTTGAACCCCTGGAAAAGGAAATTGGTTTACAAGTGTGCGTAGGCACTACGTTTTTCTTCTCGATCAGCTGAACAAACAGAAAAAAGCTTTCTAATATCTCTCTGCCTCAAGAGACACTACGAACCCTCGGTTCACCTGATACTCGCCATACACAGCAAACGCAAACAGTCAAGTTTCTGGGGAAACAAGGGTCCATAATCTGTATCCTTGTCATCATGGATGTAATAAAGTGTGAACAGTAAACGGATTGCCAACGTTTTATCCGTCTGTTTCCCCCAAAACTAGGAACTGAACGGCAACGCGACACAAGGACTACCTTACCCGACGTAAGGACTGTGAACCCCGACAAAAGGACTACGGTTCCATAATATTTCAAGGGACCAATAGCATTTCGAGTTAGTTTAGGTTAGCTTATGGAACCCTAGTCCTGTTGTTGGGGTCCGCAGTTCTTGTGTCGAGTACACCGTAGTCCTTGTTGTTACCTGCAGATGGGGAGGTGAACCGTAAATGGATTGCGAACGTTTTTTCCATTCGTTCCCCAGTAGCTTGGGAGCGTCATAATCTGTATCCTTGTCATCATTGGTGTAGAGCTGTGAACAGTACACGGATTTCGAACGTTTTATCGTCCGTTTCCCAATAGCTAGGAACTAAACCTGGAGATGGTGAGGTGCTACAGCACACACCGCGTTTTCAAGGGTACAAGTTGGGGATTTCCAAACTTTGTGCGAAAGCGACAACATTTTCTGGTAGGTATGCATTCAACATTGGCAGTTACAAGGCCCGGGGGGCTGTTGGTATGTATTTTCCGTAGTTACTGACTTGGGTTCTGCTACTCAGGGTTCGTTACGTTGTTAACCAAACTTATCATCCCAACTGAAGCAAAATGCCTTTCGAGTGTCTTTATTCAACTTCTGTCAAGTTGATGGCTTGGCTACAAGCTCCCTTTCCTAGCTTTTCCCCATATAGCAATAGCGAGAAGTAAACGGGAGCGTTTACAACATATCTGTCAAATACTTACCAAGTATTCCAAGCACGCTGCTGGAAATTTCGTGGGATGCTTTATGTCAAAACCAGCGAATACGGCAAAGGGTGCATACTATGCAAATGGCTCTAAAGCGGACCTAATACCCCGTTGTGTTCACCCTGTCCGCTGTCCATCTTCCTTTACCCCAAAGCAGATTTTATCACTCCCCGAAAAGGGAATTATTTACACCTCAGGACAAAGATTGAGAAAGGCTCTTCGTCCTATTTACCCTGCAAATCCCTAGTTTTCCTTTAATTTCTTATGTCTGAATGGAGAGTGGCCACCAGTTTATTGAGTACTGGCTCTTTTTCAACATTACCACCTACCCGTTTATATAAGCAAAAGCGTAAGGAAAAAAATCGAGTAAATGCGTTATAAAGTTTATTTATATTATTTAAACAGGGACGTTCGTCTCCCAGTTCTGTACATTGAAGAGGGGTAATAATGCATGAACCCTCGATGTTTCAAGATTACCACGTCGTGTTCTGACAAGGGGAATGCTAATGCATTCAGCTTATCGATTCTCGCGAGTTTGTTCGCGTTTCTCTGGGTTAACTTGATTTTTTTTTTTTTTATGACAGTACATCTGCTTTCATGCCATTAGTTTAGGTGTTATTTCCGTTCTGGAGCTTAAACTGTTTCCCCCGTCTGTCAATTTCGTTGTTTTGTTTTACAACTCAATTTATCCTTTGCTTTCGCTCGGATCCCTCGCATCCCATAAGGAGTGTGGAGCTGTCCGGACCATCCCACTCCACGTTATATGGATGAAATTTCGATGCTTCTGAAGGTATCAACCTCTCTGATCGTTCTGCTGTCAAAGGGACAGTTTCGGCAACAATGGGTACACTTAGTCTTAGCTTATGAGCACTTTTTCCCGACTTAAAGTAATGCTCCACATGAAGAGCGTTTATTATACAGCTCCCTTTGCTAGGAAGGAGTTGTTCAGATCATGTGGCGCATCTCGTACTGACATAAACGTTTATAGAGAGGTTCGGATAAGATTTTATCTCCGTAATTAGAGCTTTGAATTCGCAGGAAAGTTCGTGTGCTCATCGGGCAACTTTATTGTTCTCCTTCATGCTCGAAATAACCACATCAATAAGAAAACTTTTATTTTCCAGGCCCTCTGTGTAACTTGCATGAAAAGTACGGTTCATTGTATTTTGCACTTTTAGAAATTTTTCTGTAAGTACGCTAAAAGGAAGGCCTTTTTTAAAATAAATAAAATAAGTTAAAGCCTTTTATGGATACGGTCCAAATTAAGTTGTTGGAGTTCTATTGTGGGAGGATGTCAGCACAAAGCAATATGGCTTCAGCTTTTTGTCATCCTGAATGGAAGAATTGGCGCACTACTTTGGAACAGAGTTTTTTTGCGTGGTCCTCCGCGATATAGAGCATTACCGGCGCAGGCGAAGAAAATCGAACGTACCAAGTGACCCTAAATTTGCGAAATGCCGAAAGTTAGGGTCATTTTCGTTTTTCTGCTCTGCTCGATTTGTACGGAAGCATTCCATGAATACATGGGGGGAGGAATAAAAATGACCGTGATCATCACATTCCCGTTTTTCTCCCCTTTTCATCGAAAGAACCCAAAGGATGTATGGCATCCCGTTGCACAATTGGTTCGCAACTGGAATGCCACTCATCTTCGCAGTTTGTTTTCTAGACTGAGCGGCGTTCAAGTGGGCTGGGTGTCATAACCAAAAGCTGCATCACCTAATTACCGTAAAAAAGAAGACGGATTAGATTTTGTAAAGGAACACTCAATTAAGAATGACGAATAGGATTTGGAGGAAAACTTGTTAATTTCGCGAGAACTTTATTGAGTTGACTTATGTGCTTATGGGGCAAAGTAATTTACAAACTTTTAGGAATACGCATTTAAGATTGGTCATTTGATAGAACTGTATGACTCCTGCCATACGTTTTAACTTTGGAATGTCCTTGTCGGATGACAAACACAGGTTGTGAAATTGCATGAACTGGTACTCCTGTGGGGGAACTCGACAGCCTGTCCCGTCTGGCGTCACTAACCAAGTCATTAGCAGGCAAATCGGTTCTAGGAGGAACTGTCGAAAGTGCACCGCTTCTATCCAACATAGTGGACATGTTCCTGACAACAAAACGCAGACTCGGCGACCCTTCTAATGGGCCCCGGAACACAAGATCGGTGCTTATTCGCTTTTCGTAGGATGGCAACAACGAAGTGGAGGAAAGTTTGTCTTCTTTCATCTCAGCTACCTCTTGGCTTTCTAACCAAGACCCAAGGGGTTCTGAAGCCGGGAAAAAACTGTTTTTTGCCGAGTCGTTGTGCGAACTATTTGGGACTGAAAAATACCCACTCGATTCAGAATGAAGTGCCGGTTTTTCTTGCTGCTGCTGTTTCTGCAGCTGCAGGAGAGAGATTGGCGACGGAAGCGGTCGTAGCAACGGTTCTTCTTGTAGGGATCCTTTGTTGAAGCTAGCAAAGGGGACTTTCAAATGGTTCTGTTTGTTTACATAAGAATAGGGATCACCGATTCCCTTTTCCGATGCGTGCTCTATGGTGTAGTCTGTGGACGCCGGAGATTCAGCTGCTGGGCTTGGCAATGACATGTTTTGTTGGCTTGAGGATCCTGCTCCAGTCGGATCAAAGAGCAGATTAGAAGCATCAGCCTGAGAAAGCTGAGACGCACGATTCTCAGCCATGTGTACCACGTGGTGCATGGGACTTGCATAGAGAGGCAGTACCTGTTGCCCTTCATGTATAGGAGTCGAATGTACCAAAGGTCGCGGTGGGCGTTGGGCCCATGATTTAGTGTTAGACGGCTCTATCGAGTTTGACGAAGTGGAGCTAGCTCGGGGACCAAAGCGGGGAGCGTTGATCAACGTTAATCCGCCGTCTGAACCCGGGCTTAGTCGGTCGATTCGTCGGTCGAAGTTCTCAAGTGGGTAGACGGACGTCTTCAAGTGAAAAAATTCCACGTCGGGCGTTCCATAAATAGGCTGGGGATGGCCGCTTCGTTGATGGGTGTGTATGATGAGTACGGAAGGATTCTGGGGCTTAATCGGCCACGAAACCGGTTTTGGCTCGGTCGTAATACCTTCGACTGGTAGCAATCCCGAGTTTTTTACAGTTGCTGGTAGCACTGGCGGGGGTAAGATGCTTCCGGAGCGGAATCGTACTGTGTCTAACGTGGGCGGCACGTAATAGATCGTGGGATCGTGCCGCATTGGATTACCATAATCTAATGGCTTCCACGAGTCGTAGTCGATAGAAGGAACTGAAAAATCGCGTTGTGAAGGCGTTCGCCGGTCAGCCATGAAAGAGCGCGTGAGTTTTTTGCCGTAAAGATATCGGTCACGGAACTGGGCAGAGCTCGAGGGTCTGGAACTCGGCTGTATTAGTAGTTCAGATGATTGCGCTCGCTGCAGGTCCCACGGATCTGTGAAAAATAGCGCCATGTAATACTGGCACAAGAAACGCAGAAAATCTTTTTCTGGAACGAGAAAGTTTTACTGCAGGATAGCATTGTTGTACCTGACAGGTGAGAAGCACTTTTTGCAGCAGAATCCTGAACGGAAAGATAATCATCGGGAGCACTTAGCTGCCTAGTGCAGTGGAGTTGAAATGCCAACATCAATAGGATAAAGCAGGAAGTAGTTCCGTGGGAGTAGAGGAGCATTTCGTCTCGGGTGTTGTTGCTGCTTCTGCGGGGTGCAGAAAGGGCATCGGGCCAGCAAATGTGGTTGATGTATGTAGGTCGATTTATGTTACTACTCATAAAAAGAGGGACATATAGAATAAAAAAGGGTACTTTTATAGACGCTCTGCAAATTCCGAATGCATTTTTGATTGAAAACAAGCGTTTAATTTTGCAAAAGCTTTCCGTTGATGGGTACGAATTGAAACGCATGTCTTTTTGTCAACTGTAAGGAATTTGTTTTTAAAGGAGGAGTGACATGACAAATGACTTTGTTTAAAAAAAAAAAAATCGGGCTTCTTCCGGTGGTATTGGCATACTTTGTCATTTGCGAACTGCCTTCTAGTTCCCGAGATAATCAAGGTTCTATACCATTGGCTGCAAACGATGTCATCATCAACAGTGAAGTTTTTGCTTGATGTTGTAATTGATGACGACCGAACGGTCAGCCAATGCCAAGGGACCCTGTACCGCTGGACCAGACTTTGCTCAGCCAGTGTTTACTCTGGACGTGTTCGAACAGCGAAACGCGAAAAGACAGGCCTTCCGTGATGTTCAAAACAGTTATGTCATTTACGGGAAGATTTTTAGCATTTTTCTCCCTTAAATTTCTACTCCAAAAAATTGAAGAAAAATTGAGTAATTACTTGAGGGAAAGTATTATTTTTTTACTTAGGAAACTCTAAATATCGAACTTTTCATGTCACACCTCCTAGCTCCTTTAATTCTTGTTTATGTCACTTAGGGAAGGAAAGCTATACGTACAGTACAACATTGTATATAGACATTCCTGGTTTTGAAGCTCAGCTTGTTTGGAAATTTTCACGATCCGTTTACCTGTCGTGTCGTCGGACAGTTCATCATGCTGTTGTTAGTGTATGTATTGACGCGTGATGAATGATGAGAAACTTTTAAATCTGAGATTTACAAATATTTCTATTTCAGCCTTTCAGGCACGAAGGTGCACTAGAGTGGGGGTGATTCTTTGGCAAGTATATGTAAACCCATCACTCCGGAAGAAGGAAAAGAAAGGCCTCTAAGGTGTTTATTCCGTTGCAGTCTTTTCAAGATCCCACGCCAGGGCAGGCTGGTTATTTATGTTGTTCAAACAGCAATTAGTACAGCGCTAGAGGCTTTGGGCTGCCCTCCAACGATTATTGGTTTGGAAAAGATCGAGTGGCTTGTTATCTCTAAAGAGCCGGAAGTGTCGAGTTGATGGTGTAACAAACCGGAACTTGTATTGTCGCCAAGAAACAAATTTGTGTAGGAACTATGGTCTACCGTACGTGAGATACATATCGTCCAACGAGTTACACGGTGACCTTACCGTTTTACCTGCGACATAAACCACAACACCATAACAGGTATACTGTTATATACCTCCGGCAGTTCTGCAATATCCGTAGGCTGATTATATTTGATCTGCATACAAATTGGTGGGAAAACCATGCACTCGTTTGCGTAGTTTAAGAAAGAGAGAAAATCGTTTACAATGGGGGTATTTTTATGGAAAAAAATTAAAAAAGAATACGCAGACGCAAGGTCTACAAGAGAGACGTTGGATTGTATAAATAATGTATCTCATCATGCGTTTCAGTTTTGGTGAAAGCTTTACTTTTTCGTTGTCTAATAAAAATGTGTAATCTGACGGGCTGGAAGAAACTCGGCGTGCTAAGAATTCTTTAATGCCCCAAAAATTCGTTTAGCTAGACAGCGGACCACAGAAAAATAAAACGCGCGACTTTGTAAACTGAAAAGTGAGGGTAATATCTGTCGAGAGCTTGCGGAGATTGCACTGGATGAAACACTTGTATTATAACTAGAACTTTAAAGTAAAGCCGGAGCAACGTCAGGAAACGCAAACGTCTCCATAGAGATATATAGGACAACAGGTGGTTCTTGGCTCGGTAACAAAAACTGACCTAATTGAGTTGGGATTCTAAATTTAGGTCTCGTGCAAAAGATATTCTCTTTTGCCGAAAGTCCAGCAAAAAACGTCGTTGTCGTCTCTTTGTCTTTGTAACGTCGTAGAACCAGAAACTGATCATAAGATGAAGTAGGGCTGGCTGGCTTTTAGGGAACATATTCCAAATGGACTGTAAAGCCTGGGAAGGTCATACTAAAGAGCATCTCTCTAAAAGCACGAGGTTGCGTACAAGCTTATATTGTTCTAGCTCGTGCATATTCAGCATTATACCCTGTAACTGTTTTATGGGGAAGCTTGCAAGAAGATATTAAGTTACCCGTGTTTAGATTATATCCGAAGAGCATCACTTTAAAACTTGGCTGACGCTGTACTTGGGTTTCCCGAACTAATCAATTGCCAAAGGTTAACGAAGGAGTGTTTGCTGAGCAAATCCAGTGCACCAAAGTTGACAAAGCGAAGTGGTTTTCGTTATTGATTCAAGATCATAGCACACTTGCCGGTGTAAGGTAAATGTTCGTGAAGTAAACCGACACACACAATCTAAAACTCGTCGACTCTAAATCCAAAACTACTATGGTAACAATACTTCCGCTGTCAAGGCACTTGACTGAGAAAACTTGTGTCCTAGAGAGCTTCTAGTACGGACTAAGGAAGTAGGAATTATATATCCATAACCCGAGCCGTTCCTCTGGCTATACCCACGAGGATTTTTCCTTTTCTCAACTATGTCTTGCAGGTCTTACCAGAACGCACCTTAAATTATTTAGCCTGTGTTTGCTTACATATGCTGTGACCCAGAGAAATATGAACCGCCTTTCCACTCCATGGGTCTGAAAAGGAAAAGAGAAGAGCAATAGAGAAGTCCGCCCACGGTGAAGTCTGGTTCGTTTGTCGTTTTCATGCTTACCGCTATTCCGTTTTTTTCCCTACATCTTTTATCCTTTTTATTTGCCAGGAACACGGGGATTACCTTATCTGCATACGAATGAAGGTATTTCCGCAAGTCGGCCTCCAAATGAAAGGTAGCGAAATGAGGCCAAATCTTCCCGAATCCGGTTTTGCAGAAATGAAGAAAAGAAGCCAAGATAACCGCTTTCCGTAGCATAATGTAACTTTCGCATTCATATGTATTGATCCAAGATGACTGGGTTATTCGCCGGTTCAAAAGCATGCATATGTAAAATTAACCTCAATTTGAAACGTGTTCCTTTTCATGGTTAAAAAAATTCTCAATAGATGGCGATCCCGTCCAACGCTTTGGAGTTTTTTCTTGTTGTGTCAAAAATGGCGTCCGCTGGTTTAGTGGTCAACCGGCAAGCCGTTGAAAAATTACAAAGGTAAGCGACTCCTTGCATTTTGAATGATACTAATGAATTCCTTTAGCTTCTACAATGACTCGGCTTATCGCGATGCGATCGAAAACTCCGCTAGCTACAACACCAGGTTGATGTTTGAGAAGAAAATGAGGCTGCCTTTCCTTGATGCCCAAACGGGTATGTTGAATGTGACACAATATCAGATCCTAGATCTACAAAGGAACTCAATTGTTATAGGTGTGGCCCAGAATCATTGTAATCTTTGGATGCCACCCAGACATCGTATGCCAGGTGAACAACCTGGCCAGCTTTACACATACCCAGCTAAGAGATGGAGGAAACGTCGGCGACAGTATTTGACTACCTTTTTGCAACCCAGAAAGAAGGAAGGAACAGAAGGAGAACCTGAAGTTGGCCTAGCAGAAGTTTTTACTAGTAGTGCTGCGAGGGATACTGGCAATGAAGACAGCAAGGATAGCATGGCAGCAGGGTCTAAAGACGAAGCTTCTAAAGTAATTTGTTTATTTTTTTTCCCAGTTTGTTCGTGAGTTAAAGCATCTTGCCTTTTGCAGGAAGCGTGGTACTATGACGAGTTGGATATTCCCGACACGGGTGATTTTGAAGAGCACGATGCAGATTCAGATGTGGATTATGAAGAGAGCTTCAACAAAAAGAAGAAGAAGAAGAGTATTCCTCCTAAAACTCCTAAGGTATTACAAGTATATCCACTGCATCGCAATACATAAAGCTTGGAATACTTTTAGAGCACTCGTGGGCGGAAAAAACAAATTCCTGTCAACTATGACGCATCAGTGGATGCAGAAAAGCCCTATTCTTGTGAAAGTAAATTCGTATATTAATATACATTCGTGTGCTCAGTGATTCATGTGTTCTATTTCAGCTTGTGGGGCCCGCTACAAGACAAGACCTGGCTTAACGTACCATTACACACATTCTCATAAAAACTTGCTCGAAGATGATGATGATGAGCCTACTCCGACTCCTTCAACGCCCAAATCCTCAAGAGATCAGTCAGGATCTGGATCTAGTACTGGCTTGGAAACACCAGGTTAGATATTTCGTTAATATTTGATTTGGATCTGCATTGTATAATGCTTTTTTAGATACTAAACTTCTCTGCTCGCCTTTGTTGAATCTCTATAGTCAACAGATTATTATTCTTAAACCATTTTTTCAACATGATCGAAATATATATGTAATAATGACGCATTTTAAAAATGATGCTTGCTAGTACGTGGACGGAGTACTCGACAAACTGCCCAAGCAACCGTAGTAAACACGCCTAACGCTCCATCCCCCATGGCAATGCAGCATACTCCGCCCCCTCCCGAATCTCATGCTGTTCGCCGATCCAACTCGGCTCCCACTCCTCAGCATGGCCCGCCTCCTCCAGCTTTGCTACCACAGGCTCCTCTACCGACACCCCATCCAGCGGCGTCTACAAGCGGTATGGTAGTTAATCAAGAAATGGAAGAAAAAGCCCGCGCTATGCCTTCGCCTTACTGCGATTTCTGCCTGGGAGACGCGACCGAAAACAAGAAAACTGGTTGTTCGGAAGAACTAGTTTCTTGCTCCGACTGTGGTCGTTCTGGTATATCCAAAAACGAAATGAATTATACGAGCATGTTTCTATTAACTGTTGTTTGAAATAGGACATCCATCGTGTTTGCAATTCACGCCGAATATGATTATTTCGGTGAAAAAGTATCGTTGGCAGTGCATCGAATGCAAATGTTGCAGCCTTTGTGGCAACTCGGACAATGATGTAAGTCACTTTCATTCACCTTCGTGATTTTGCGTCTCATGTACACTTGCATGAAAACTGCCCTAAGGCGTATGGTGTCCTTGCTTGGACGGCGATGCAAAATTTCCAACGTCATCTTGTTTTTGTAGTGATTCTTTAAGCCTACGCTTGAATAAGACTCGCATGCCAGCAAGTAAATAGGTTCCATTGACCTCTTGGTCGGGGCCATTAGCGACAAAAAAGATGTTTGCAACTTGAAAAGAAGTTACGTGTAAGGATGGGATGAGTCTGCTTGGCTTGGATGTCTTCTTCCCTTCCTTTTCGGGGCCTTCCCATTGTCTCTGGTTAGCATTCTGTTTTCTATCGGACTGTTGTATCCTATCTGCCCTCCTCTGCACGAATGTTAAGACTGTGTGGCATTGTGCAATGTGTTCCACAGGAAGTATTCTGTTTTGACAGGAGCAGCTACTATTCTGTGACGATTGCGACCGTGGCTATCACATGTATTGCCTCAAACCGCCACTGTCCGAGCCTCCCGAAGGGTCGTGGTCTTGCCATCTTTGCCAAGTCGTTTTTCACCGAAAATGAACGCCACGTTTTCATTCCAGCAGCTGCTGCCCTTGAAGAAAATGCCTCAGTTTGTGTATCGTTAATCGACTCATCCGATCCTTCGTGGTTTTTAAAACTCGTTTTCTTATTTTAGATGTATGGAAGCCTTTCCAGTTTTGCTAGAAGTAGACTGTACAATTCTGGAAGCGAAATAAAAGTGTTCATCTCACACACGGTTCATGGTTCCCTCCCTGACATGATCATAAAACAAATATGAAATAGTGATGCCATCATTTTACCTCGTTATCATGTATTGTTCATTTGAACTTTTAAAAAATTCAAGGTTGTGTGGTTGTGAAGATCAAGAGGTACTGTACTTTAAAAGAAAGTACACGGTGCATTGACCACATAAAACCAAATAAATTCACTCCAGAATGCTACACTTGAGATAAACCAGTCTTAGTAGCTCTACATGATAACAATCTAGTCTGCACCGCCAAAAGAAAGAAGAAAGCTGCAAGCATGAGGAAGATGCAGGACTATCCCACAGGGTAGGGTCATTGATCACACGCATTCAGGGCCAAGGTAAACTAATCTCACCAGAAGACGATACAAGAGTTCTTGCTACCATGTATGTATCCTTTGGTTTTGTTTTGATTCGGTAATTTTTTTTAGTATTTTCTTAAGCGATTTGTGTGGTAAACGCCTAGCTTTTTATGGACAGGAAGGTGAGGTCAGTGATAATTCAGCGAACCGCATTTTGCTGGTAAAAGGGAAAGCTGATTTTCATAATGCTTAAGTCAACGAAAAGGAAGTATATCCTTGAAATGTCCCACTTTAAGAAAATAAAAAAAACAAAGCACTCATGAAGCGTTGAGTCATTGACTGGCGTCTATCAATTTCATCATGTGTGTGTATGGCTGTACTTTCGAGAAACAAGATAAACGCATATGGGAAACCGCGAGCCAAAATGTTTACGTAGCTTACACCGGGCATATATGTTCGTTGACCAATGTGTATGGCACATGGAAATACGGATTGAAGGCATATTTTAGTCGAACTGAAACGAGTTTATGTCAAATCGAACAGCCGTACTTTTTCTTTCAATTCCCTTTTTATTTTCAGAAGTTTTTCTGTTCAAATGGCTTCGCCAGCATCCTCAGTAGTGTAAGAGCTATGAGTACTTGAAAGCGTAGAAAAGTTACGTGAGAGACTTTTCACGTCTTCAAGGTACTTGTCGTCATTGCCCTTCGTAATTATGTATGACATTGTGAGTATAGCACATTTGTTACTTCTCTTTTGTTTGACGCCTTGGCAACAACAGCCGAAGAAAATACCGTGTAACATGACAGCATATTTTTGCTTCCTTTTCCTTTTTTTTTTCGTCTGCGTTGGATGTCCAAAACCATGTCCTGGAGGTCTAAGGGCCATGTTGTTATGCAGAAAGCGCAAAAAAAGATCCTATAGGGTATAGGCGAAGAAGAGAGAATCTTCGTGTGTAGAAAAAGAAGAGTTTGTCCATGGGAGTTTGCCGCGAAGGTTCAAGGTGATCTTCGCATTAGGGGGTCCACTGATATATTTCCTCGTAAGTTTGAGTGCTTTTGCAGCTTTCTCTAGTTAATAATTTTGGTTTTCTTACTGTAATTCGATTTGTTTCATTATTCTTGTTGCTTTCTAAGAACCTAAATGAAAGATTGAAACAAAACATGGTATGGGGATGGGTTTCTGGGGAAAACCGGACTCCTGTTTTGAGTTCTGGGCGATTCCCAACAAACTTGTTGATTTCATTTGGATGGTATAAATACCGGGCGGGGGATTTTTTCTTACATCATACGGTTAAACGCTGGCCGAAGACGGTACGCTATACGGCACATGAGATTCGAACTCCGGCGTAAAGTTCCTCGTAGCCGCTTGGCTCGCTTCAGTCGTCGTTGAGAAGCCGTCAAGAGAGGTTGTAAGAGTGGAGCTTGTTGACAAACAAAGAATCCAAACAAACACAGCTGTTCGTTTTAATAATAACGTACAGTGCAGCTCCCAGAATGGGACATAAAGTGCTGTGTATAACTTTTATTTCGTTGGTTGCGTTTTCGGCCACAAAGGCTGAAAGTAGCCAACAACAAGATGTGGAAGCAGGGGATCCTTATTTACAAAGTTTAGCCGAATTTGCAGCTGGCACTCTTGTTTCGAACGATATCGTCGATCCTTCGATTGACGGAGGAGCCTGGATGTTACACAGAATATTAGATGCGCAATACGTGCCGCCTAACCCTCCCGCACAGGTAAGCTTATGATTAATTGCAACACAGCACTTGTTGCGCAAGTCATATTATAGTAGGTAATATAATAACGCTTGAAATGTTTGTAATAATGTTTGTATTGCAGCCAGCAGTCTATTTTTTAACACTGGAGCTCAGCTTGGAATGCAACAATGACACAAGTCACGTTCCGGCTTGTGATGAAACCAATTCCACATATGTAAGGCTCTGCGAAGTAGCTGTGGCTGACGAACCATGGGCTAAACGTCGTAGCCTCGTTCCAGGCAAAATTGCGTGTGCTAGCCAAGAAAGTAGCAATGAACTCGCATTCGTGGGGACGACAGTCGCCAACAGCGTGCCCCTTGATGACCCGGCGTTGGTCGCTGTAGCCCAGGAAGCTTTAGCCCAAATGGCGAGTAAAACCAACGGTCAACATAGCCTGGTTAGAATAGAAAGTGCGAAAAGGCTGTCGGTAAGTTTCCATTTCTGTAAATGCGCAGTTTGGTAACTCGATTTCTCTCTTCTTGTCATAGGACTCGGATACCGTGACTTACTATCTGGCTTTGAATATTACTACCCAAACATCTGGCTCAGCCGCGAGTCAGGTTTCGCATGAAATATGCGAAGTGAGCATGGAAGAAGTTCCTGTTGTTACAGAAGCCGGTTCAGCCGACGTTCCGGCCAAAGTGGAGTCAATTTTGCGGTCTTTGCGTTGTTTTAGCACCGGCGATGAAGACGAGGCAGAGAGATTAGGCTTGCAAAAGTTCCTTCAGGAAGATCTTTCAGCTCCTCACGTAAGAACGGCAGTGTTAGCAGCCTATGGTCAAATTGATGGCGAATTCCAGTCCAATTTCAAGCTCAAGCTCTTGGGATCCAAAGTTCTTCGAACTGTGGTAAGTTATTAAACCATGAATGTAACCTGCCACTCATTCTGTTGGTTCAAAGGTGTCATTGGACTCTGGGACCCGAGATAGCCGTTTACAGTTGGGTTTGGGATCCAGTTTTTGTATCAAGCGACCGGATTTGGAGCAAGAAGAGCAGGACGAACCCAAAACGTGCAACTTGGATCCGGATCGCGATACATTTGTATGCGATATTACCGTGATCCAGTGGCCTTGGGTTGCCGATGCCTTTTTATTTTCGGACTTGACCTGCCAGCCCACCAATGTAAGTTCCATTGCCGCGCAACTGGAACCGTTATTCGAGGCCGAGGCAGAGGAATCTACTGAAGATTCAGGAGAAGTACAAGGCAACGGACTCGAAGATGATCAAGGCGCCGAAGGCAAGGCTGAAATTACCGCGAATACAGGGCCGTGCACTGGTTGCCCTCAGGAAGCCAACGTACAAGACCCCAAGATCCAAAAACTGGCCAATTTTGCGCTCAGTTTCATGGACGCAACATCCAACGAGCCCACCAAACAATCTATTGTCGAAGTCAAGAAAGCAACCGTCCAAGTGGTAGCAGGCATCAAGTACGAGCTCACTCTCCAGCTTGCCCAAACTAATTGCAAGAAAGGGGAAGCTGAGGAGCAATGCGTTCCAAACTTGGACACCAGCAAAGTATGCGTCGTGGAAATTTTGGAGCAGTCTTGGCGCAATTCAACCGAAGTGTTGGGCGTAGAATGCATGCAGACTTCCGTACCACCTGTCCTGGATTCGAATGAAGCTCCTGTCAGAGAAGCGCGTTTAACTGGTCGCTCTGACGAGGAAAAGCCACTCTCACCCAAACCTATTCGTCCTACTCTTGGAGGATGGAAAGCGGTCGATCCTGAGTCAGAATCAATCCAAAGTTATGCCAAGGTCGCTTTAGAGCATTTTAACAGCCAGAGCAACAGCGAATCAGTTGGCAAACTGGTCAAAATCGTATCTGCCAAGACACAAGTACAAATACCACTTCGTTAAAGTATTTGCCATTTTTGATATGAATGTTTAACATTAAAAAAAAAATGTTTATAATTCCAACTTTTTAAAAAATCAATCTATATTGAGTGTAACTATACATTTCTAATATTTAGTGCTATTAGATGTTTATATTTGGATTTGGTTCATTCTAGGTGGTTGCGGGTACGAATGTAAATTTACAGCTGGAAGTGGGTTTCACCGGTTGCAAAAAGGGAGAAGATTCTCAAGCAAACTGCGATTTGGATGAAAAGCAAAACCATGAGATTTGCGATGTCAGGATTTTCAAGAACTTAGAGGGCAGTTCTACGGTCAAGTCTTTAAATTGCAAGACTGTGATGGTAAATTAATTAGAAACGAATTCGGATCTGGTATAATAACTACTCTTACTCTGTTTTGCAGACCGAAGAGTTGGAAATGAGTGCTTCCAGCCTAAGTGAGGACATGGACGAATCACCGTTGGTGGGAGAAGCGCCCAAGGTGTTTAAAGATCCCGAATTTTCGTTCCGCCCAGTCTCTTCGCCCGTATTAGGCAGAACTAATCCTGCAGGCAAAAAAAGTCCGGGTATTCAGGAGTTTATATCCCTAGCCATGAAGGCTGTAAACGAGCAATCCAATGATGGCAGCTTTCTCATGGTTGCCCGCGTTATTTCAGCCACGAGCGCAAGATCTGGCGAACCAGAAACGCCAATAGGGATTAGGTTAATCTTGGAAGTTGGGCCGGTAGATTGTAGCAAAGGGCTAAAACAGCCTTGTACTTTAGCCGAAAATGGCGTAAGAGCTCCTACTTTCGTTATTTAGATAGGAAATAACGCTAACAACGCTACGTTCTAGGCTCGCCAAATTTGCGATATAGGGTTAGAGGAGCGCCCGTGGTTGAACCTACGAAAAGTGACGAGTGTGGACTGCAAGCCTGCTGTCACGGGAGCGAGAAACAAAGCACCTCGAAATGCCGATGAAGTTGAAGCTATTGTCACTGGTGAAATCCAAGAAACGAACTCGCAATCACCCGAAATTCAGGAATATGCTGAATTTGCTGTACCCCACGTACAAGCTAAGGCCAATTTTGGTTACGTATTGAAGTTGGTGGAAATCCTTTCTTCAACAACCCAAGTATTTCTCTAGAAGATTTGTTTACCTTTTTTTATGCAGGGTTTGAAATTTGGTTCCAGGTTGTTGCTGGGAAGAGCGTTACCATAGAAATGGTCTTGGGTCAAACGAATTGTGCGATTGGTTCCGAAGAAGCTGTAAATGGACCGTGTGATTTGGATGACAACAAGGTATCTAAATCCACTGTAGTTTGTCCAGGTTGATTTAGAAAAATAAAAATTTATTCTTTTCAGCATCGCCAAACTTGCACTGTCACGATCTGGGATCGGCCGTGGTTGAAATTGCGGGAAACTACCGAAATAACCTGTCATGCTGTTGGGTTCCCTCTTGTGTTCAACAAGGAAGAAGAAGTTACGGAATTTGTTGATGGTCCGGCCGTTGGCGGAATTACAGAAGCCGATGTCCAGTCACCGGAAATTCAAGAGTATGCCCAATTTGCACTTCCTAACATAGAAGCTGGAACGAATTCTGGTTATACGTTGAAGTTGGTTGAAGTGCTTTCAGCCACGACTCAAGTATGTTCTAGAAAATGTTTCATTTAGGTTTAGGGTTTAGTTTTAATGGTCTTATTTGAATTGGAAATGGCCTGTAGGTTGTAGAAGGACAGAGTGTGACGGTAAAGATGGTCTTGGGACAAACAAGTTGTACAATTGGATCTGAAGAAGCTGCAAATGGTCCGTGTGAAGTCGATAACAACAAGGTACTTGAAATTACTGCCTGTTCTTCTATTTTTTACCCCAAAAATCGTGTTTTTTTTCTGTTTTTCTCTGCTTTTAGCCTCGTCAAACATGTACAGTCCAAATTTGGGACAGGCCGTGGTTGAATTCCCGTGAAATTACTCAAATGAGCTGCGAATCTGTTGGCATACCTCTTGTAAAGGTGGCACTAGAGGTGGTCCGTGATGATAATGAAGATGCCCCTCCCCCTCCGGGTTCACCTGTACCGATTGACGTCGATGCCGAGGAAATTCAGACCTTGTTGCCAGTAGCAATTAACGAAATCAACCAGCAGTCCAATGACGCGCAAGTTTTGAAAGTTATTCGTGTGCAGAACGCTTTCAAGAAAGTAAGACTTAATTCCATGTTACATCCTATGTTATAATAAACTTATTGTTTAGGTTGTAGCAGGGATACTTTATCGTTTGATTCTCGAAGTAGGCGTTACCTCGTGTGCTAAAGGTGCCGAAGCTGATTCGTGTGAAGTGAATCCTGACAAAGTAAATTGCAAATGAATCGTAAGAGCTAACTCTAACTTAATGATATCATCTATCGATTAGCCCCGGCAAATCTGCGACGTAGAAGTACTTGAGCAGCCATGGACGTCAACTCGTGAGGTCCAGAAGGTAGAGTGCCATGCCATTCCAGGTGTAGCTCACCAATACGGACGTCAGGATCGTGCTGATGCGATTGCGGCGGAATTGGTAAACGCGAAAATGATTAAAAACCAAGTTAAAGGGATTTTGTTTGTGTATAGGTGGTGTCTTCTCCACCACTTTTGGGTGGTATTAACGAAGTTGCCGTAGATGATGAAAGCGTTAAGGAGATAGCTCAGTTTGCCACTACAACGATTGCAGCTCAGCAAAACCAAGAGGGCGGTCTTCAGCTGATCAAGATCCAAAAAGCTAGAAAGCAAGTTGTGGCTGGCTGGAAGTACTTTCTGACCCTAGAATTAGGCTCCGTTGATGGCAAAGATGTATGTTTCATTACCTGTAAATTCAGCTAAGAACTTCATGTACAATTTGGGTTTTATTTTAGG
Organism: Lepidurus couesii; assembly: GCA_022832235.1. NCBI lineage: Eukaryota > Metazoa > Arthropoda > Branchiopoda > Notostraca > Triopsidae > Lepidurus > Lepidurus couesii. The sequence goes on along the minus strand of JAGJRP010000225.1, from coordinate 12,614 downwards.
ACAACCAAATTTGCGAAGCTGTCGTGTTTGATAGACCATGGACTGAAACACGCGAACTTTCCGATGTGAAATGCTCGATTACCACAAGTGGACCTAGGGTACGGGTTGTGTTAAATTGAAAGTAGCAGTTTCATGTATTTTTTTGCGTTTTAGGTTGCGAAATCCAAACGCCTTGGTTTACTTGGCGGTATTAATCCCGCTGATCCAGCAGATCTCACAATTCAAGAGATGGCTGAGTTTGCCACTACAACCATCGCTGCTCAACAAAATGAAGCAGGCGGTCTGAAGCTGATCAGTGTTAAAGAAGCCAGGAAACAAGTAGTTAGCGGTACAAAGTACTATCTGACGCTGGAATTGGGTTCAGTTAGTGGCGAAAAGGTTGGTTAACCATACGCAAAAGTAAATGCCAACTATATCTATTGTTATTTTCGTTGTCTTGTTTAGGACAATCAAGTTTGTGAACTAGTTGTTTTCGATCAGCCATGGACTCAAACGCGCGAAGTATCCGATATAAAGTGTTCGATTGCCAGAAGTGGAAGTCGCGTATGGACATTGCTATACAAAGGATATGGCAGTTCTTATGGATTTTATTCTTTTTAGTCTGCTAAATCCGTACAACTTGGAGCTGCGGCGCCTCGAACTGGCGCCAGGTCAAGGGGTTTAGCTGGAGGTATTAGTTCTGCTAATCCGGCAGATCCAGACGTTCAGGAAATTGCCCAATTTGCCACTACAGCCGTCGCTGCTAAGCAAAACCAAGCAGGCGGTCTAAAGCTGGTCAGCATTAAAAAAGTTAGAACGCAAGTCGTAGCCGGCACGAACTACTATCTGACGCTTGAATTAGCCTCAGTTAATGGCCAAGGAGTACGTTAATCATACACTAACCTTCGTATAAGCTGTATACCTACAATTCTTACTTTTCTTATCTATTTAGGCTAATCAGATTTGCGAACTTGTCGTTTTCGATCAAGTATGGACTCAAACGCGCGAAGTATCCGATATAAAGTGTTCGATTGCCAGAAGTGGAAGTCGCGTATGGACATTGCTATACAAAGGATATGGCAGTTCTTATGGATTTTATTCTTTTTAGTCTGCTAAATCCGTACAACTTGGAGCTGCGGCGCCTCGAACTGGCGCCAGGTCAAGGGGTTTAGCTGGAGGTATTAGTTCTGCTAATCCGGCAGATCCAGACGTTCAGGAAATTGCCCAATTTGCCACTACAGTCGTCGCCGCTAAGCAAAACCAAGCAGGCGGTCTAAAGCTGGTCAGCGTTAAGAAAGTTAGAACACAAGTCGTAGCCGGCACGAACTACTATCTGACGCTAGAATTAGCCTCAGTTAATGGCCAAAGAGTACGTTAATCATATACAGTGGAACCCACTTAATTGCATATCGCATAAGCTCATAACCCGTCTAATTTCATACTGAACTTACGGTCCCGTTTATTCCCATTTAATCCTGTAGAGACAGGGATCGTTTTATTTCATATCGCCTAATCACATAAACCGTTGAAATGCATAAGTTATTCAAGTCCCGTTGGGTATTTTACAATGATAAATTACTCCAGCTAAATTTATAGTCGAATTTCCAGGAAATTCATACTGTTCGTCCGGTCCCGAGCCTATGTAATTAAGCGGGTTCCACTGTACTAACTTTCGTATAAGCTGTCTACAATTCTTTCTTTTCTTATCTATTTAGGCTAATCAGATTTGCGAACTTGTCGTTTTCGATCAAGTATGGACTCAAACGCGTGAAGTTTCCGATATAAAGTGCTCGATTGCCAGAAGTGGAGCTAGGGTATGCATAGTACATTGTATTGAGCATATACAATTACAGGTTACTGTTTGTAGATTGCCAAAAACACCCGTTCTGGAGCTGGCCCGTCACCCGTATCAGTCCCACGGGATCTAGTGGGCGGTCTTTCGCCAGCTAACCCTGCAGATTCAACTGTTCGGGAAATTGCCCAATTTGCTACTTCGACCATCGCTGCGCAGCAAAACCAAGCTGGTGGTCTGAAGCTGGTCAATATTAAACAAGCGAAAACGCAAACCGTAGCCGGCACGAACTACTATCTGACGCTAGAATTGGGCTCAGTTAATGGCCAAGGAGTACGTTAATGCTTACTAACTTACCATCCAATTGTTTATAATTCATTTTAATCTTACTTAGGCTAATCAAGTGTGTGAAGTTGTCGTTTTTGATCAAGAATGGACTAAGACGCGCAAAGTTTCTGATGTCAAGTGCTCGGCTTCAGGCAGCAGGAAAAAAAGGGTGCGCAAAAAAATTGGGGAAAAATTGGGAAATAATTCATGATTTCTTGCATTGTTAGGACGTAGAACCGATCCGCTCTTCAGAGGCAACTCCCCCTAATAGTTCCTTGAAGTCAATTGCTATTGATGACCCCAAAGTTCAAGAAATGTCTGCCTTCGTTGTTCCGGTCATTAACCAGCGCTCGAATGCACCCAATCCTCTCCATTTAGTTAAAACCCACACTGCCTTCACTCGGGTAAAAATTTTCGAAATTTTTTATTTATATTATAATAGTTTATTATAATTTTGTATTATTTTAAAAGAAATCGAAATGTTTTATTGCTATTTTCGAAACATTCTTAACATTTGTCTCGTTTTTCTGTAAAGGTTGTTTCTGGTTTGAAATATTACTTGGTAATCGAAGTCAGCACTTCCAATTGCACTCCTAGCGACACTAATGACTGCAAAGCAGAGCACAGAAGAGGAGCCCAGTACTGTCAAGTTGTTGTATGGGAGCAAGCATGGTTGAACAAGAAAGAGGTGACGGATCTGAGCTGCGCTTCGACTAAACCGAAAGCCAGGCACAACCCCAAGGTAAAAAGAAAAAAATAGGTAAAAGAATTGCTTATATATTGTTTTTGACATCAGAACAAGGGGAAGAAGAATCCGGCCCGCAAAGGCGGCGCTCGAGCAGGAGCGGCCAGCTCGGTTGGTGTTGCAACGCCAGAGATCCAGGAATACGCCACGTTTGCTTTGAATGAAATCAACGCTCAGTCCAATGACCAGCAACATTTAGTGCTCACCCAAATCAGGGAAGCAACTTCTCAGGTAAACCTCGCTTTGAATTACTAATTCATTACTCTTTAAACTGTATTTAAGGTGGTATCTGGAAAGAATATTGGACTTACGTTAGAGGTGGGTTACAGCAATTGCACCAAAGGAAACGCGACCGTGAACTGCGAAGTAGATCCCGCGAGAATCAAACAAGTTTGCCGTGTCAAAATCTGGGACCGTCCTTGGTTGAACGATCGCCGAGTTACGAGCTTGAAATGCGAAGAACCTGCAGCGGTATTAAGAAATGATAGCATTTCTTCTATATTTGTATTGGATTATAACGTTCTAACATTTATGTTCTTGTAGAGACGACATGGCGCGAAAAGGAAACCCTCGAGAGTAGTTCGTCAGGTACTTGGCGGATTTTCTGAAGGTAATCCCAAGGATCCCGAAGTAAAAACCATGGCTGATTTTGCTGTAAGATTCTTGCGATGGAACGGGAACGTAGGCGTGACAGTAGTTGAGGTTAAGTCCGTACAGAAACAAGTAAGTCAATCAATTCTAACCTTGCGCGTATACTAAAACACTCGTCAATATTTTAATGTAGCTTGTCTCTGGAATGAACTACAAAATGAGTCTGCTTGTCAGCCCCGCAAGTTGTGATGAACCATGCGTAAGTCGATTTTTTAAAAAAAAATTTTAAATAAAAGGAAGAACGTCAATAATAACTACTCTTTCTAGCCTGTCGAAGAGTGTGACATCACAGTTTATGACCAGCCATGGACCGGAACTCGTAGGGTGACAGGTGTGTCTTGCGCGCCAGTTCGTCGCAAACGTGTAAGCCCTTAAACTGTTACTTTTCATATTTGAACACTTTTCGTTTTATTATTTACGTTTTTGTCCCTTTCAGCATGTTTAGTCCGTTGGCTTTCTGCAACCCGTGTTATAACTTGTGACGTTTTCTTGTGTTTAAACACCTTTTGTCTTGTTATTTACGTGTTTATTCGCTTCTGCATGTTGAGTCCTGTCTAGTTTTGTCCGTTTTTAGGATTGGGCATGTTATTTGTTACGTATTTATTACAGCACGCATTTAAATACATACATGGGTCTGGTAAATTATCACCTTAATTCTTTGTAGGAAGCAATCGAGGAGGAAACAGGCCATTTGTACTACATGGAGGCCTTCCGGGGGTTTTTGGCCAAGTTTAGGAAAGTTTACGCTACAATGGAAGAGTTCGAGCACAGATACCATGTCTATAGGGTCAACCAAGAAAGGATCCAATACATGCAAGAGAACGAACAAGGCACTGCTCAGTACGGTGACACGGAATTTTCGGATTTGACAGGTAGAATTAGATTGATGTCACGTAGGATTTTGTTAACTCACTTTTTTATGGTATAGAGGAGGAGTTTCGTGCACTTTACACTGGCTTCCGTCCTGATCTGAAGGGAAATCATATTGTGGATCAGGCCGTTATTCCGAATGTTACTTTGCCTGATGAATTTGATTGGCGAACGCACAACGTCGTCACTCCTGTGAAGAACCAAGGCATGTGCGGGAGCTGCTGGGCCTACTCCGTAACAGGAAATGTGGAAGGACTGTACGCGGTGAAGCACAACAAACTGTACTCGCTATCCGAGCAAGGTGAACTTTGCAGTTTTCAATTTTCTTCTGTTTGCTATTCGTAGTACTAACAAGTTTTTTTTGTATGCTTATCAGAACTGGTGGATTGCGATAAATTGGATCAGGGTTGCAACGGTGGATTGCCCGAGAATGCATACAAGGCCATTCAAGAGTTTGGAGGGTTAGAAACTGAAGAAGACTATCCTTACGAAGGCAAAGACGACCAATGTCGTATCACACCAGAAAGGGCCGCTGTCCAAGTTACTGGTTCTGTGGAAATTTCTCAGAATGAAACTGAAATGGCGAAATGGCTGGTGGCTAATGGACCCATTTCGATTGGCATCAATGCTAATGCCATGCAAGTATGCTATCGCAAGCAAATTGTAGAAAGCTGAGGTATTAAGTATTTTTGTAATTATTTTTAGTTCTACAATGGGGGTGTTTCTCACCCTTGGAAGTTCCTTTGTAATGCTAAGAGTATTGATCATGGAGTATTGATCGTCGGTTATGGAGTCAAAGGTATAGTACCTTATAAAGTATGCAATAAGTTAGGTCTAATTGTGAAATCTTTTTTTTTTTAAGAATATCCACTCTTTAACAAGACTCTACCTTATTGGATCGTCAAAAACTCGTGGGGTAATAGGTGGGGTGAACAAGTAAGTTTTTTCTAAATAAGTAAGGTTTTCATTGAGAAAATACTGGAACGTGTATTTCCTTAGGGTTATTACCGTGTTTACCGAGGTGACGGAACGTGTGGGGTCAACATGATGGCTACGTCGGCAGTCGTCAATTAGAACTGGTGTCGAAACCGGTCAAAAGTCTTTTTATATATTTACTATGTATTTTTATTCTGTGCTTTTATTCTGGTAGGTTATTTTTAAAAAATTGTAATTGCAATGCGTTCGGCATATGTCATTTGAAACGCCATTAAATTGTTGATAAGAAACGAAACTATGCCAATAGACCAAAATTCAGTGTTTTTCGTACTCAGTTCATGATCGAAATCGTCATAAAAATGTAGTATACATAGCTCTGTGTATAGCTACAGGAAACTGAGCGTTACTGCGGCGCTAAGTTCATGACCGCGAACGGAATTGGATTCCAACGAATCGCCACGGCAATCACTGCTATTGTTGACCAAGTGACAATGACGTCGGGCTTCTTGGAACAAGACGGATTGATCCAATACTTGGTTCATCTCAAAATAAAAACTCCAACAAAACCTTGTGAAATAACCACAGATTTTGTATGTTGACTTCAAGACGTAACGAATTGGACGTGGACTGGCCGTTCAGTTGGTGGTCCGTAGCGACCATAGGTTGTCATTTGAAAAATGTATTGTGTGAGCTTTTAATAAAAATAATTTAAACCAAACACATATTGCCTTGTAATTTATTTTTGAATGATTTTGACTCGTAAACAAAAATAAATTTTGTATTACATTTTGAAATACGTACAAAGAAGTACAATATGTAATGCAAACTTCTAGAGAATACATGGTATGGCTATAGGCAAATCGTCGTGTTTTTATTAATCGAGCAAAAGATGTGTATCATTGTGCAGTGTGCAATGTACACATGATTGCTTAGTTTATCATTGTATATATAGTAGTTTCAACACATAACATATACAAGCGTATGACCGAATGGGTAAGACGCACGACTGGGGAACGAAAGGATCCCGGTTCGAGACCCGGTCGAGGCATTTTATTTCGTCAAAAAAATGAAATATTAAATGGCTTCCTTTCTCTGTACCTTATGCCTTCCCGACGAGGTTCCTATTCCTATATTCGAAATTGTGTAGCTTCGGCTGCATGAGCTCGAATATTTGGAATTGGAATCCGGCAGCAGGGGAGCTGGGAACAGAGGAAGGGGCGAGGGTCTCAATTTTTGACGATTTTTCAAGGGGACCCCCTTGATACAACATTATTCCTTATGGAGAAAAGCCCTGAAAAAGCTTTCCCAGCTCGAAAAGGAGCCACGCCCCCTTTTTGGCCGAATCCACCAATAGGATTCGTCCTTTTCGTAGAGGCCACACCCCTTTTAGCGGATTTTTTTTTAAAATCACGCAAAATTTTTTCAAAATTTCGCTTTTATTTCAAAATAATTACAAACCGTACACAAAAAGGACACTTTTGGAAAGTAGATTTTACGGGGAACGTTTTGGGCGCAACAAATAATCATATAGGGAACTCCGAGGGCAAAGCAAAACCGCTCATTTGCATAATTTTAGAATCCAATTTTTGGAGCTAAAAAGTCACAGAAAAAAATTTCCAAGATTTGAAAAACTGAGGGCTAGAGCAATGTTTATGAGGGGCACCTTTACAAGAAACGCAACAAATTGGGAAAACAAGAGGTTTAATTCTTGTCAATTCTCACAAATTTACAATAATTCAAAAAGTCGGACCAAACGCTGCTATGCTGAACATCGTGACCTTCCAATTTATCAGCCTTATCAGTCTAAATCCCACACATAACTCTCCCACGTTGCACGCCATGTTTTCCATTCAGCTCCATTTCCAAGGATGTCTCCCCTAAAAAAAAAATAATAATTAAAGAACCTGCGAAGTGGAGCTGACAAAGGTGACAACGAATAGCAGCGGCGGCATCACGTTTGGACTTGTCTAAATTGACTTGTAGTAGTTCAATATCTATTTCACACGCGTTTCTTGGATGATCAACTGCGTAAGTTTCTCTTATTTCCAAGGATGCTGAAGGGCACAAATTTTTTCTCATTTTTAAATCATTCTTCTCAAATTGACCATAATGTATATGTACATGTCCGTAATGGTACAGCGGCCGAAATGCTTGGTCACACCCATTTCATTGGTTACTTCGTTAATGCAAAGTTAAAGCTATACATGCAGGCCCAAATCCAAACGTATTTTAGAGACCATCCTTGCGCTACACGTAGTTTCCATTCACTGTCTGTGGTACTACTCCACCAGTCGAATCAAGACCGTCAAATACCTAAAAGAAACCGTGAATACCCAGAATCGAGCGTAACTATATACAAATACAAATACTTGGGCAGCCGCTGCCTCATAAACTTGACCTTCAGCTTCTAACTGTATCATAAGTTCCGTTAATCTGTGGGCTTTTCTCAGTTCGTTTTGTTCAATAATTGTGCAAAGATGCTCCGTTAGCATATCCTTCCTTTCCCGCTTGTTAAAGTGCAGCTTCTTCGCTTCAATAAATTCTTTCTCCGCTTTATTAAACCGCTTCCTACAAACATATCATAAACCAATAATAAGCTAAAGAAGACTGAACAGTTTATATTTACTGGGCATCTGATAACTCTGTGCTGGCCACTTCAATTTGTTCCCGAAGAATGAACACATCTGACATCAACAACGCATCCAATTTATTAAGTTCCTCTTGAATTAAATGCAGTTTCTTTGTCTCTGCGGCAGTTTTCTGCTTTCTGGAACATAAAACATATCATTGATATCATATAATCTTTCTAATTTTGACAACTTACTTTAAGAGTAATGCTTTGGAGAGCATTTGCTTCTTAATCCTGTTTTGTTCCTCGATAAGTTTTTGTCTCTTTTCAAATTCATCTAGATCTATCTTGCTTCTCCCTGACGAGTCTAAGTTATACGTACAGAGAGGCAATGGTGCTGGCTCGGTCACCGGATGAGAGTCACCTTCACTTGCATGACTTGGGTTTTCCACGGAATTTTGTATGGCAGGGATTTCTTTAGTTTCCATTACTTCATAGCTTGTGTCGTCTGTAATTTTTACAACAGCATGTGTCGGACTTGTACTACTCTACAAACCAAAAGAAGAATAACTTGACTTGTTTCGTAACAAATAAACTTAATTACTTTTATTGGGGACGAAAGGTACGCTTCTTTTGGCACTTGTTCAACAGTATTCGATCCAGTCATAACAGATTTAGGAGCTTTATAGTTACCGGGTTTCTTTGTAAATGCAAGCTTTGATATATTTTGATTAAGGCCGTTGTTCATTTCGCTACCTGTAAAAAGATACAACAAAAACAAACAAGCATGAATTACAAAACCAGCCAAAAATGTGGGCATGTTCAACAAAACATGATAATATAATAAATTTATTTGACAAACTTTCAGCAGATGTGCGAGTGCGCATCTGAGCTAAGTCTTCGTCTGTAAAACCAGTCCACGCCATTGTTTAAGTATATGAAAAAATTATATAGCAAACACAAGAAAACTAACACAAACTTAAATAAAATCTGAACAAAAATAACACTGACACGTAAACACTGTGATACGTCATCAGTAACGCCTACGATCGACTCCGCACCCACGTACAGGTAACCACGCCTCCCGGCAACTTGTCCTTCCTAGAGCATCGAACTTTTTCTACCTACGGGGAAAAGTGGCGATGAACAAATTCGAACAAATTTAAGTGGCGACAAATTTGGTGACAACCTACAATTGAAATATAATTAATCCTATAATAATGGAATCATCGAATGGTCTGCATTGCAATTACCAACAATGCCGTAAATCAATTACCGGTCGTGCGTGGGTTACATCGTGCAGCCACATCTTTTGTCACGAGGACGGCGAACGTGAACTTGTTCGCGCATCTGCTCATTGTCCCGTTTGCGATTCTGCTTTGCTAGACAAGTTAGACGTCCTTCGTATCGACTTGGATATGAGTGACCAGTATAGAACGGTATCGAAAAATGAAAAATCTAATAAGTGTTTTCGACTACTAATAATGACTTAAAGTAGATGATGCTACTGGGCTACCCTCCGGAAACCGTCCTGGATATCGCAACGCGTGCAATTATGTTTTGGGGTCGCCAAGTATGCGAAGAGCGCGCGCACGAAAAAGGAGCGAATCAACGAGCCAAGGATTCTGTTAAACTCGTTGAAAACTATTACGAGTCAATGGTCGCTACTTTTCAAGAGGAAATCAAAACTGCGCAACAACGTTCTGACGGTATATACGGGTTAGCATCTTACAACTCTTTGAGCTTTAATTTTTCCTCGGTAGACTTGAAGTCGCAAATGCAAAAGCACATTGAAAAGATAGATGAGCTGACTCAAAACCTGGCTGAAAAATCTCGTCAATGTATCAAGCTCCAAGTAGGCTTGATGTTCTATATCGCACTTTTTTCATTCAGTACTTCTCATAGGCCATGTATGACAGCTTCCGTCGTCAGACTGTCACTGAAAAGCCGTCGAAGAAGTTTGATGTGTCAATGTTGGAGAAAACTGACCATAAAACTGTGGGATCTCCATTCTTACATCCATATAATGCTCCACGCCGAGGAGTTCCTTCTCCGGTTGTATTGGAGGCATCCCAGTTACTCGTTTATCGTCCTATGTCAATCGAGCCTGCGCCTCAACAATTGTATCAGGATTCACCTTCCAGAAACCGCGTTTCCCTTCAGTCTTCGCAATACAATTTGCAAAGTAAATCACGTAATTAAAAAGGTTAACAAATTATTCATTCTCGCGTTCTCTATAGGTTTCCGTTTTGATCCTAAAAACGTGTAATAAGATTAACACACAAGCGTTTACCAAACTTTCGTTGCATAGATTGTATTCTTGATCAGAAAGTCGTTCTTGCAATAAATTCAATCGTTAAATCTAAAAACAAGTTTCCAAACCACTGAAATCAAAGCCTATATTATGACGGGTTTTCATACGAAATCGAATGTACGTTTTTTTTTACGTCATTCTAGGGTATGCACCAAAGGTTTTGCTAAACTAAACTTACGCTGTCAATGACTCTTTAAAAATCTCAAGGCCTCCCCTTATCCTGCTTCACAGAACGAACAAGTCACGCCCTGCACAACAGTCTTATAGTAACACACGTGAGCTGGAGACTGTCGAAGTGAAGTCGTTCGTTAAAACGAGGAACAATTCATTGGGAATTATGTCGCCAGTAGGTGGAAAAATTGAATAGCCTACATCCGTGCAAGCGCAGAATATCACGATTCCGTACTGGACTTCTTGGACAATGATTACTCTCTAAGGGAGACTTTAAATCGTTCCCTTGAATGTAAACCTACACCGGAGACTAAAAACAGCGAAGGTAATGAGTACTTCTACGACCAACTGAACAAAGGACTATCTTACGTGGCTATTGACTCTAGCAACGGAAAGTTGGTAGGAATTTGTCTCAACGTGCTGTGCAAACCTGAAGACCAAAATGAGGATATTACTGAAATGGTCGGTTCTACTTATTACCCTATAATGAAGTTCCTATCAGGATTAGAAGAAGGGCATGACATTTTCAAGTTACACGGAGTGGACAAAGTGTTTGAGCTCTTGTTCTTGGGTGTTTTAGAAAGTTATGGCAATAGAGGTATTGCTGCAGAACTGAGCAAACACTCGGAAGAATTAGCTCGTGAAAATGGATTCCGGGTGATTAAAACTACAGCTACAAGTCCTGTTACAGCACACATCTTTAAAAAACTCCAATATACTCTTATCAAGGAACAACAAGTATTTGGCTTCCCCGGTCTATCGAAAGCTAAACTTGAAGACCATTGCCAGTTTTTTGTTAAAGTACTGTGAATGTGTTCTAGCTTGGAAATATAGCTTGCATTCCAAACTTCGTTTTACTAAACTTTAATAAGTCTACAATAAAACTGCTTAACTTAAACTTCGAGCAAAGTGTCCTTTGAAATACAATCAATCAACTCAAGTTCCTATCAAGTTTAAAAGCGGGATACGATATTTTCGTGTTCCATGTAGTGTATAAAGTTGTTTGCATTTCGAGAAACTGTGTGCAGAAACATGCTCCGTCTTCTCACAGGCATTAACTTCCATTTTTTGTTTTAAATTACTAAAAGTTACGCAGTCGATGTTTCTGAAAAAAAAAATATTCTCAAGGTCTCTCCTTACACGGCCGTTTCGCAGAACGAGCCCGTCACCGTCACCCCTACTTAACAGTCTAGCCAAAGCAGTGAGCTGAGATTGTCGCTTTCATTATAACCAGGACCAATACAATGGGATTTGGGAATCATGTCCCCAGCAAAAGAAAAAATTGAGTATATTCGTGCAAGTGCAGAATACCACGATTCGATACTAGACTTCTCGTACAACGACTACTTTGTTAGGGAGGCTTTAACTCTTTCCTTTGATTGGGAGCCTGAATTGAAGACTAACGACAGCGAATTCAAGGAACAACTTCGCAGCCAATTAAAACAAGGACTATCTTACGTGGCTATTAACACTAGCAACGGAAAATTGGTAGGAATTTGTATCAACGTGCTGAGCACACCAGAAGTCCAAGACGAGGAAGTTACTCGTATGGTTGGTTCGACTTATTACCCCATTCTGAAGTTCCTATCAGATTTAGAAGAAGGGTATGATATCTTCAAGTTACACGGTGTGGAAAAGGTGTTTGAGCTGATGTTCTTGGGTGTATTAGAAAGCTATGGAAACAAAGGTATTGCTACAGAACTGAGCAAACACTCGGAAGAATTAGCTCGTGAAAATGGATTCCGGGTGATTAAAACTACAGCTACAAGTCCTGTTACTGCGCACGTCTTTAAAAAGCTCAAATATACTCTTATCAAGGAACAACAAGTATATGGCTTCCCTGGTCTACCGAAAGCTAAACTCGAAAACCACTGCCAGTTTTTGGTGAAAGTGCTATAAATGTGTTCTAGCTTGACAAGACAGATTGCATTCCAAACTTCGTTTTGACCCTAAAAACGTTTAATAAGACTAACACACAAATTCAAAAGCGCTCACTAAACTTCCGTCACATAATGGGTTGTATTCTTGATCATAAAAGTCGTTCCTGCAATAAACTCAATCGTTAATTATTCAAAAGTTTCTAACCCACCGAATTCAAAACCTAAATTTCGATGAGTTTTCATATGAAATCGTATATAGAAATTTGTAGAATTTTTTTGTAGAAATATGTAGAAATTTTTCTCTACACCATTCTAAGATTTCCATCGAAGTTTTGCTAAACTAAAGTTACGCAGTCAATGGCAGAGCTAAAACGAGCGCG